>VZSF01001695.1:1851089-1919730 GCA_013398295.1 Chionis minor
GGCGCCGGCCGGCCCGCCGGCGTCGCGGCGCTCAGCGCGCGTGCGCGGCGGGGCTGCGCCTGCGCAGTGGTGCCGCCACCGTGGGGAGGGGAAGGTGTGTGGGGGGGGGTGGTGGTGGTGGTGGTGGCCGGTCCCGCCCCCTGGCGCCCGCCGGGCTGCGCTCGCCGCTGTCCCCGCCCGCCTCCGCCTCTGGCTCCGCCTGGGCGCTGGGAGCGGCGGCCGCGGCGGGCAACTTCCCCTCAAGTCTGTCCGCCGGCGGCGGGGACTATGCGACCCGGCTGAGCGCGGCCCAAGAGGGGCGGGCGGGGCGAGGACAGGCGGCGCCAGCAGCAACAGCGGCCCCGTCGCTGTCGTCAGAGTCGCCCGGCAGCCGCCCCCCTCAGCCGCCTGCCCTCCCCCGGCCGGGGCGGGGGCCGCCGCGGCCGTCCCACGTCCCNNCGGCCGTCCCATGTCCCGCAAGGCCAGCGACAATGTGGAGTACACGCTGCGGAGCCTGAGCAACCTGATGGGCGAGAAGCGGCGGCGGCAGGCGGACGGGTCCGCCGGCTCGGGCGCGGCGGCGGCGGCGGGCGAGCGGAGCCTCATCGCCGCCGAGTCCTGCTCCAGCCTCAACAGCGCGGCGTCGGGCGGCGAGCTGGAGCGCGCGGCGCGGCGGCAGTTCCAGCAGGACGAGACCCCCGGCTTCGTCTACGTGGTGTCGGTCTTCTCCGCCCTGGGGGGCTTCCTCTTCGGCTACGACACCGGCGTGGTGTCGGGGGCCCTGCTCCTCCTCAAGAGGGAGCTCAACCTGGACGCCCTCTGGCAGGAGCTGCTCGTCTCCGGCACGGTGGGCGCCGCCGCCCTCTCCGCCCTGGCCGGCGGCGTCCTCAACGGGCTGTGCGGCCGGCGGCCCTGCATCCTGCTGGCCAGCGGCCTCTTCACGGCGGGGGCCGGCGTCCTGGCCGCCGCCCGCGACAAGGAGACCCTGCTGGGGGGACGCGTGGTGGTGGGGCTGGGCATCGGTGAGTGCCGCGCCGCGCCGCCCCGCCGGCTCCCCTCCCCGGGCGGGACCCCCGCTCTCGCCCCGGCGGGGGCAAAGTGCCCCCCATCCCCCGGGAGGCGGCTTTGACCAAGCCCGAAATCCGCGCGTCCGCAGCCCGTTTTTGTAAGGCGGCCCGCAAAGGAGAGGCGAGCGCGGGGTGAGGAGCGCTCGCCCGCTGGCCAGGGAGGTGCGCGGCCGCGCCGAGGTGGGGAGCGGGGGCTGCCGGCGGCGGGGGGCAGCGCGAGTGCTCGCCCGCTTGGCTTTCACTTGCGGGTGGCGCAGTCTCTCGCCCGTGTGAGCGGCGAGCTGCCTGGCTGCCCTGCCAGGAGGGCGGTCTCGCATCCTTTCTGCGAGTTCAGCTTGAGGGTGGTCGGTCGGTCGGTCGGTCTGTCAAACTGCGCGCCCGAGGGGGAGGTCAGGAGCGAGGGGCAGACGGTGCCTCTTTCGGAACTGTCAGTACCTCTTTTGCCATTCCCCGCACAGCTTTGCTCTTCACTGGGCACTGAAGGAATGCTTTTGGGACAAAACCGGGTAGTAATCGCTCTGGTCGAGTGAGGTGACACTTGTTTCGGAAGGTTTTGGCTTTTCCTGACTAGCATTCTGCGGATCCGAACGGGAGCTGCTGCTCTTAGCCTGCCTTCCCATCTGCGTTGCGTAACTTGCAAAAGCAGCAGGTTCTGATAAAACTTTACAGTTGTCCCAAAGAACTCGAAGTGATGAGGAGTGTTTCCTCTAACCTTTGAGACTGGTTTCTGTGCCGGCTATATCCCAAATATCCCCAGAATTTTGGTTGCGCTTCAGCTGCCGTGCTACCAGGCAGTAAGTTGGATGATACCCATCATCCAGGGTGGGCTGTATGAGGTTATTCAGAGTCCTCGGACTAATGTATGTATTTAAAAAAAAAAAAAAAAAGTAAATCTTTCTTACTGTGATCTTGCAACCCTTCCTGTCTAAAAGCATGAGGCGAGGACAAATTAAGAATTAGACTTGTTTTCCTTTGCATAGCAAAGTTCTGTTTCTTAGCCATCGAATAATTTTTTGAATTCTCTGGCTTGTTATAGACACACTCGCTGTGATGCAATTTGTGGTCTCATTAAGGAAAAAAGTTTGTGAGTCATAGCAAAAGCTGTCAGAAATAAAATTGGCTCCATCCTTGAAAGGGCTCATGCTGGTTTCCCTGTACAGTAAGGGACATCATCTTCAGATTGCAGTTTTCCTACCCTAAGTTGGGTGGTTGGTTTTTATTTTTTAAATGCTACCTTCCAGCATGTGTTTTTTTTGTTTTTTTTATATCAGGACTTCGGACTGCAGAATGTTGATAACGTTTGTTAAAATGTTCAGGAGACAAGAAAACTAAATTTGACTATGAATGCGTAGGTATTTTGATAACAGTATGCAGTACATATGTTTAGTGTAGTTACTGAAAATATCACATTTTACGTCTTGTTGTGTTTGTAAAGCTTCCCGTGTTCTTTGTTGACTGTAACTGGTTCCATTGGCAACTTTAGGGGGAAGAGAGAGGAAAGGAATGGATGGTTTGTTTGACTTTTGTGTATGTGTGTCTTGTAGAGAGTTACATAGGTGTGTTGGAATTGTCTTACGTTGGTGAGAATAAATGACATTGGTGTTATAGGAGGGATATGAGACTTGGGGCTTAATAAATACATGAACCGCAGAAATAGGAATTGGGAGCTAGGGGTGTTCTTTTGTACAGCCGCAGATCTCTTGTGTGGTCTAGGGAGGCAGATCTCTCTTTGGCTTCTTTCCCTGTCAGGGATGGGAATGCTGATTTTGCTGGGGCTCTGGAGAGCTGAAGTAAGGACTGAGAAATGTTCTGAGGATTTGGAAGCAAAGGCACTAATTTCTCTTTTAAAAATATGGTATTTTCTCCTTTTTATCAAAGATTGCTGTTCTTTATGTGATAGAGCTTATGGCCAGAAACAAAACATTACCTTAAATTGCTGTCACTGAAGCATCACAAGAGACTCCCAGAATCGCAGAGTCCGATCCTAACAAGGTTTATTTTACAAGAGAAAAAAAATGTTGTGGTTCAAAGCTGTTTTCGTACAGCAATCTGCAAGTCTCTACATTAAATCTCCCACCAGAGGGAGCCTGGATAATTTCATGAAGGCATCGGAAATTGGTGGAACTTTTAACCAGTTCTTCCCTTGGAGCCCTGTGACTATCATTTTACTGCCTGCAGTGAGCAAGAACTTCCTAGGGTTGGTGTAAGGAGGTCGCTCAATAACGTGACACTTCAGTGACAGCGCGAACTGCTGAAATGTAAGGGTGCGAGGCTGTAGTGTTATGAAATGTTTTCCTACCTGCAAACCAGTAAAAACTTCTTAACTGTGTATGAATTTATACCTTTTTGAGGTCTCTTTCCTGTAGCTGTCTGCCAGTTGCACATGAAGAGATCTACTTCAGAAATAGGCATTTGCTTGCATTTAATAAATGAATTACTGTGTTTTGGGCAGTACTGTGGGGCTGTAAAAGCAGCTGCAGTGATGGTTACCTATGGGACTTTGTTCCGCCCTTGCTGCTACAGTGCGGATCTGTGTTAATTGTGTCTGTGTGAGAAAACGGCCATTTTTCTTGTGACTGTGATTTATAAAGGGCTACAGTTCCAACTTTCAAGGGTGAAAAACACAGGATATGTGCAGAAATTAGGAACATCTCTCACTTGTCTGCCTTGTCTGTTTCATACCATTTTACATAGAGCTATTTTGAGATAGAAAAACTCTCCTTTTCTCCCCAGCAGTTGCAGAAGGAGATATTTCTGGAAAAATAAAGACCTTCTCTCAAGGACAAGCCAAAGTGCTCTTTTATTGCGAATGTTGACTAGATTTTTATGGTTGAAAGCAGTTATATTCCTCCCTCTGCCAATGTAAATAAAAAATGCAGGGAACGCAAAAAAAGGGAAACCACGTTCAGCATAAGCTTAGAATACGCTTAGATCTTTTTAGGTCTGAATTTCGAAATACATAGTTCATGACTACTTCAGACAAATGGCTTAAGAACAAGGTTATGGCCATCATTCCCTCCCCCATGCCTGCCCCTTCCTGAGCAGCTCTGGTGTCCCTGACTCTAGGAATTTGGCTGAGCCTGCTGTCAGGAATGCAACATTTGGATGGATATTCATTACAGCAAATGTGGGCAAAATTCAAACATTTAGGAAATTGGATCACATGTGCTCAGTTGTGCTTTGTATGAGCTTAGCTGGAAGCAATGTCGTTGGTACAAAGCATATTGGTACTTTTGCATCTGCTCACGCCAATGGCCTCAGCCTGTTGCTGAAGGGTGACAGACCACACTTGGGATGGGATTGAGGGTCCACATAGGTTTGCCTTGTGATGGCCGCTGTAGTTGGCATGCTTGGCAGGAAAGTCAGGTTCTTCACGTGGCTCATCTTTGGTCTGTCCTACCAAGGTCTGAGGACAGGCCAAGAACTGGAACAGCAAAGGTTTGAGCTAGGCATGGCCGTAGATGAGAGCTAGTTCTACTGAAAGCCTGCTGCTCTGCGAAGGGAGGTGGAGAGTGAGTAGAGTAAGCACTGGGGCTAAACGTAATAGAGGCTGGAAAGGATAATAATGAATAGCTACGCTTGCAAAGTCACTTCTTTCTTAGACTGTGATGAGTCCAGTGCCCTGATTTTTCCATCACTTTGTTGTCTGAACCCACTGGCCTGATGTGTCTCCACAGCTTGCCAGTCTGCAGTGGGAGCAATTCATCCTTCTGTCATCCGAGGATGCTGAAGGTTTTAAGCTTGCAGCTGGTGTACGTGGGTGGTGGCATGGTGTTTCAGGTAGTGTGCTGTTCAGATCGCTTTCTCAAGAACATTTATGTACCAGCTGTGGAAGCAAAGGTGTTGGAGCTACGCAGAGTTCAGGAAGTGACAGAATTAAGCTTGCTCGCGCAGACTTGGTCTCTATCTTAATGCACAATCATTAGCTGGGTTATTAGATTCTCCTGTCTTGTTCAGCATGCAGAATAGATGATGCTCAATTAATGACTGGCTCTTCAGTGTTTTGTTTTCCTACTTAACGTGTGGATTAGGCGTTACTTCATGCACACGCTACCCAAGCCCTTGTGGAAGCAGAGTTACTACTTAGGTCTATTGTGTGTGCGTTCGCTCTGCTCCTACATCTGCAACGCAATGGAGACCTGCCTGGTTGGGTGCCTTGTCTTCTCTCTGACCCCTGTCTTTGCTGGTTCGTGATGTATCTCACAACATGAGCCTACTGCTCAGCACTTGCTTTGTACTCAAAATGTCTGTAGGTTCAGGTTTTGTGTGTTGTTTTTAGTTTGTTTGTTTTTTTTTTTTAAGGCTGTATTTGAATGTGGCATCTGTAGTGTTCCTGGTAGCATCTTTTTACTGCATATGTAGGTCGTTTTCTGAGCAGAGGGAAACAAGATTGTGCACAGAATTAGGCAGGAGTGGAAAGTGCCGGCATATGGTTCAGGGCTCCCCTGGTGGGACTGGCTTCTACTGACGGCAGCAAATAACAAAAATAACCAAATTTAAGCAAAGGAGTTGAATCGTGTAGTATCAGCTCTGTATTATCTTTACAGTGGTTAAGAGAAGGTCCACTGCATTAACTGGACTACCTTGTGTGCTGTGAAAATACTGGAAAATAATCAGTATGACCTGTTGCCTATTAAAGATGAGGATATGTGTGCTGTTTTTTTATTTATTTTATTTAGTGTACTACTGAGCTTTTTCAGGTGCTGTATATTTTTATCTTGGAAAAAATTACAGATGAATCTTCTCCTTCCCACCCCCAACCCTCCATGGGAAGCTCTAAAGCTTCAGTCTGTTTTCATGAGTGTCCACCACTGTATTTAAAAGGAATTTATACCTTGGTACATTTTGGAGGGGAGAGTCACCCTCAGCCCCCAAATACGCTGTGCTGTTACTGGCAGATGCTTGTAATTTTCAATCCAGAGATTCATAGGCTATTTTTTCCTCCAGAGACAGCGGTTTGTTAGTATAAGCTTGCAGTAGGAATGGAGGGGAATGGAGAGACAAATAGCCACACTGGTGGAATGGACTCCTGTACTGCTGCTAACCAGAGATGCTCGCCCGGGTTTCCAGGATCTCTAGGTATAGCCGTTACTGTGTGCGCTCAGGGTTGTCTCTCTGCATCTTAAAAGTTTGCTCTGTTCTTGTGCAAAAGCGTCTGGGAGGATACATGAGCTTCAGGAAACTATAGGCCAGTCAGTCTCACCTCTGTGCCTGGCAAGATCATGGAGCAGATCCTCCTGGAATCTCTGCTAAGGCACATGGAGAATAAGGAGGTGATTGGAGACAGCCAACATGGCTTCACCAAGGGCAAATCCTGCCTGACAAACCTGATGGCCTTCTACAATACTGCCACGAACTTGGTGGACAAAGGCAGAGCAACGGACGTCATCTACCTGGACTTAAGCAAAGCATTTGACACTGTCCCGCATGACGTCCTGGTCTCCAAATTGGAGAGGCACGGGTTCGATGAATGGACCACTCGGTGGATAAGGAACTGGCTGGATGGCCGCACTCAAAGGGTTGTGGTTAATGGGTCAATGTCCACGTGGCGGCCAGTGACGAGTGGTGTCCCGCAAGGGTCAGTACTGGGACCAGTGCTATTTAACATCTTTGTTGGAGACATGGACAGTGGGATCGAGTGCACCCTCAGCAAGTTTGCCGATGACACCAAGCTCGGTGGCGCGGTTGACACACTGGAGGGAAGGGATGCCATCCAGAGGGACCTGGACAGGCTTGAGAGGTGGGCTAATGCAAATGGCATGAAGTTCAACCAAGCCAAGTGCAGAGTCCTACACCTGGGACGTGGCAATCCCAGGCATAAATACAGGCTGGGCAGAGAATGGCTGGAGAGCAGCCCTGAGGAGAAGGACTTGGGAGTGCTCATGGATGAGAAGCTCAACATGAGCCGGCAGTGCGCGCTGGCAGCCCAGAAAGCCAACCGTATCCTGGGTTGCATCAAAAGAAGCGTGGCCAGCAGGGCACGGGAGGTGATTCTCCCCCTCTACTCTGCGCTTGTGAGACCCCACCTGGAGTACTGTGTCCAGCTCTGGAGTCCTCAACATAGAAAGGACATCGAACTGTTGGAACAGGTCCAGCGAAGGGCCACTAAGATGATTAGAGGGATGGAGCACCTCTCCTATGAGGACAGGCTGAGAGAGCTGGGGCTGTTCAGCCTGGAGAAGAGAAGGCTCCGGGGAGACCTGATAGCAGCCTTTCAGTATCTGAAGGGAGCCTACAGGAGAGCTGGAGAGGGACTCTTTGTCAGGAAGTCTAGTGATAGGACAAGGGGTAACGGTTTTAAATTGGAAGAGGGGAGATTTAGGTTAGGTATTAGGAAGAAGTTCTTTACTGTGAGGGTGGTGAGGCACTGGAACAGGTTACCCAGGGAAGTTGTGGAGGCCCCATCCCTGGAAGTGTTTAAGGCCAGGCTGGATGGGGCTTTGAGCAACCTGCTGTAGTCAGAGGTGTCCCTGCCCATGGCAGGGGGGTTGGAACTTGATGATCTTTAAGGTCCCTTCCAACTCTAACCATTCTATGATTCTATGATTCTGACCGGAGCTGTGATCTTGCAGGGTACCAGGAGCGCATTGAGATGAAAAGCTGCGTGTTTTGAAGTCCTCTAAATTTGTGTGTATTTGACAGGATACAGGGTGCTGTGCTCAATTCACTGGCATGTCAACATGCGCTGACACCATTATTGTTTTGTCTGATGGTGTAATACCAAAAGATCAGAAAATTATACATAAATATTACCACCTTTGGCAAATATTTAGTGACCATCTCAGAATAAAGTATTAAGCACACAGAGTTACATCTAGGAGAATTTTTTGACTTTTAATTCTTCTGGAAACTGTTTAAAATCATAACAGTAGTGGGTTTTTTGTTTGTTTGTTTGGTTTTTTACCTTTGTTTTGGCTTTTTTGCTGTTATTTTTGTTTAACTTAAAAAAAAAACAAACAAAAAAACAAAACCAAAGCAGCCCATGACAAATTCCCATAGTTCATAAACCTTGAAACTGATTTTCTGTCTCTAAAACATGAGAATCTTCTAAAATAGTTTTCCCTGTATGTGGTGAAACTGTTCTATCAAAACATAATTCCTGTAGTATTTTAAGTATTTCTGTTCATTTTGGAAAAAATCCAGTTCATATGGGACATAAAATTGACACTTTTATGATCCTTTCACTCTATCTAAAAGGCAACTTGAAGGAAACTTGCAGCGTTAACCCAAGTGTTTCCTTACCTGTCTTGAAAAATTCATGGGGGCACCATGGGTGGGCTTATTTTCAAAATACTTTCTTTGCTCCAGGAACAAGAGACCAGTGGCATCCACTTACCAGGATGTTAAAAGCAGCAAATCATTCAGCTGGAACTCTTGGATTTAAGTGACTTGTTTGGCTGAAGCTCAAACCAGTCTCATCATCAGAGGCATAAGGCAGGACATCTGAGGAGAGACCAAGCAGCAGATCTGAAGTGCTAGCTACTGTCTTCTGTTATGCGCCTAGTTTTTATTCTGAGTGTACTAGTATGTACTTTTCCAATTGTACACTCAGAAGCAATGTAAAATGTAAAAATCCTGAAAGTAGATGCTGAAAAGAAGAAGGGTTTTAAACTACCTTGAGTGGATTTTTATAGAATATATTGCATTTCTAAATACATTAATTTATTTTAAAATATAATATTTTAGGGATTATTCTGTAAACATATGGTAAGCTTTTGGGTTGCAAATCCTATGGAAGTCCTGAAAGTTGATGATTTCTGCTTAAGATGGCTGGACTCAAACTGGATGACTGTGGCTGTGCTGCATGCTGGTACCATAGTGGTATAATGGGCCTGATGGATAGCTTTGTTTGCAAAATTGTTTTATGGGTCTTCATTTGTGAAGAATTGAGGTATCTGACCTGTGTAATCAGTGTTGCTGGTGTGAAGCTTGTGAAGAGGCTGGGTTGGGTGGGACAGTCACTGGAGCTGCTAAAAGCCTAAAACCAGTGACTGCTGGAAAAAAAAAGAAAGAAAAAGTGTATGTTTATTGATGCGTGCCTCTCTTTACCTTGGGCTTGTCCTTTAGTTGCCCCGAGGGGTCTTCTCCCCCCTTCCCTAGAGATGGGTCTTCTGGTCGGGTATATTCAGGAGCTGTCACTCCAGCTTTGCTGCTTGAACTTCTCTTCCCCCCTCCCTGGTTTTTCCAGCATAACTCGGCAAGGGAGCAGCTCTCGGAGGAGTTTGCCCTCTGTGGCTGAACTGAAAGTCTTCTCGGCTCTCGTTAGAGCTGATGTTTTCCAGAAGCAGCTGGCACCGACCCTGGGGCTCATCCTTTGCTAGTGAGCATTTTACATCCACGAGCGCGTTCTACTTCTGCTCCTGAGTGATGAGGCAATTTCAAAGCAAAAAAATTTTCCAGGCAGTGTGGAAAACCCCAGTGATACCTGATGCTTTCTTGTAGCACGTGGGCTGACAGGCACTCTGCAAGGCTGAATGGTCTTAAGGGAGAAGTGGGGTTTCCCTGAGAGGCAATTGCTTCAGGCCTCAAGTCTAGAACTTTCTGGTCTCTTTTCAACACCATGTATTTGGGAAGCTCTGATTTTTCACAGGTCTCATGCCAGCTGGTAGCATTGAGGAGCTCTAATCTAATCAACAGCCAGCCGAGCACATACAGCTGCATGCTCAGTTGTGTCTGAGGCAGTAATGAAGCGATTGTCGATCTCCAGACAATAGATTCAGAACCAGAAGATGCCAGAAATGGTGGAGGACCTGCTGTGTAAACAAAAACGTGTATCCAAAATGAGATTCACCTGGCAATCGCCCATGTTTTCATAGTCTAGACAAAATTAAATAGCTTCAAAACCTGGGAGCCCTAAGAGTTTTCCAGCCTTCTTCCAGAAGTGGGAGTTTCTGCAGGCTAACCATTTCTTGGACAGAAACAAGGAGTAACAGCCCTTCTGTTTCCCTTTTCTTTTGGTCAGGAGCCTTGTGTGTGTGGTTTTCTCCACCGTTGCTTCTCTTATTAGCTTTCAGGGAAGCAAAAACAATAATTGTGGTTTTAATGTGCCTATGGCCATAATCACTTCAGAAAAGAAGATCATTTTCCAGCAGCTGGAAGGAAGTATTAGGGATGTCTTTGTGTTTAGCCACAGCTCTACTTTCCTGTCGTACTTTGGAAACCCAGGGGAATGCGTTCCAAGTTGGAAAGAGCAGAAGAGCCTGCCTGGTGTTACACAAGTTGTATTGCTCATGCTGTGGGGCATGTGGTCTTGTAAATTGGCAACGTGAGTGCTTCTCTGAGAGAAGCATCTACTGAAGTGATCGCTGGCATGTGCCAGTGGAAGAAGGTCTTTAATTTCTGATTGCTTATAAGAAATTCTCTCCTGTTCCTTCTCTCAAATACTTGTTCTCTGCCAGAACGGCATAGAAACCATACAAAGCCTTGAACAGTCTACCTCGCTTAGTAACTTCTGGTCGTTTTCCAGGTATCTTTTTGTAGTTTGAACACTCCTACTCCTGGTTCCTCAGATAAGACCTTTGAACTTAGGCCTACTTGAAGGCACCAACAATTTGAAATTTATACCCATCTCAAACTGATTGCACTCCTAATGAATAGGTGGACATAGGATTTTTGGGTTATGGCTTGGTTTTGTTTTTTTGGGTTTTTTTCCCCAGCCTATTGGTTGTTCCTGTCTGACTGTTTTTTTTCTTCATGCTGACACAGTCATACAAACATGAAGGCAACCTTAAATAAGTGTCATTAAATAACTTCCTGTTGTTATGGCTGAAACATTATTATCAGAACAGTGCCATCATTCGTAAGCTACCAATCACATTTACTGTAATCAAATAGAAAAAAAAAAAGTTAGGTATTGGTAGCATTTGGAAATGATAGTAGTAACTTCGCTGCGTGCCCTGCTCTGAAGTGCTTTCTGCAGTTCAGCCAGGTTCTGCTATGGTGTCCGTCCCAATTCCAAAAGCAGAGCTGAGCTACAGGTATTCCTCCTTTTCGCTGGTCGGTACCAGAGCAGAGCTGCGGTGCTCCGAGGGGCAGGAAGGGAGAGGGAGCACTGGTGCTGTCCTGTTCCCATGCCCTGCGATGCAGTTCAGCCTCCAAAGCAAGACCAGACCAGTGGGTGGAAACGGGGCACTCCTGTTCCCATCCCTTTGTTTTTCCTCCCCTAAATTACCATTGATTCTTGTCCAAAGCATGTAATAGTACTACAGTACTTGGTAGTTATCTTGTGATTCTGTGGGTTTTTTAACCAACATTATGAAAGATTCGAACAGGATGGCCCATTAGTTTTTACAGCTCTAATCCTGGAGGAACTGTCAGCACTTAACTTGGAAAAAATACAATTTTTAATTTACTGTCTCTTCAGCAGCACATTCAGAAATGGATAAGCAGTCAGGATTCAGTAATTTCTTTAAGGAAGAGTTAGATGATCCTGATGCTGAAGACCAGTATCTTCTGCACGTGTTGCAGTTTTGTCTTGTGCTGCTGAACTGGCAGTTGTAGCATGAGCTTCACATTCCACCATTCAACAGCAAAAATTATTGGGGAATTATGGAAGAAAAAAAATAAAGTGACTGTCTTAAAGGTGCCCAGAGAAGGCTGGAAGCAAAAGCTGTGTATTGAAGTTGATAAATATACTAAATGAATTACTTATTCCTGCGTTTTTTTATAGGAAGAGTGGTAGGTAACTAAATATATTAATGAAAGTTATGGCAATGATGCTGGAGCAACTTCAGAAATCTGGAAAGATAACTGAAGCACAGAGACTAAGTGAGGTGTTTGAGGCGGAGGATGTTTTTTGCTGCCTGTTTGCACATCTAACTGGAGTGCAGTTGGGAACAGGCAGAGTTGGGAGCCTAAGTTCTAGTATAGTTGACGGAGGGCGGTATATCAGGATCCCAAAGTCAGATGCCTTGAGTTAGAGGTAGTATTCCTTTGGAATTTACTTGTCCAACGTGTGAAACATCTGTCGCTCGGCCTGCTTGAGCCAATCTGGCTCAAACCACAACAGTAGGAGAGAAACACTGCCTCTTATGGTATTTTTTGCATGGTTAAGGTTCAGGTCAATGTGCTGTATTTGTTATTCCTAGCGGTATTAGGACTTACTCTGGCTAACTGGTATTTTGAACTTAATTTTCTGTTTGTAGCTGCCCATATAGGAAGTTTTGTTGAATCTGTGAGGTTAAGGAGATACAAAACGAAGGGACTTGCCACTAAGTACTTGCTCTTTTGATTTGGTTGGTTAATTTTTTGAGGACTGTTGATTGGAGCTGTGATGGATCCTGGGGAGAGTCTAACATCTGAGAAAGGCAGTGTGGTAATAGATGAACTACCACACAGTGAGCGCAGAGGAAGTACTGGTTAAGACCAAAGCTGTGTGTACTTTAAGTATGCACTTCAGCAAATGTTTGCATGTAAATGACCTTTTTTGTTTGTTCACAGGTGCTTGATTATTGGACTGTTGAGGTCAGTAGTAGCTATGTCAGCACAGGAATGGGGAGTCTGCCTGAGGGGAAAAGGTAAGTCTGGTTTTATTCACTGTGGAGTTCAGCAGTTAAGTCTCTTGCCTTGTAGACTCCCTGCTCCTGCATTAGTCTAGGCGCTGCTGACCTCACCAGTCCAAGTCATGCTGGAACAGCTTGATACAAATGGAAAGCCAGAGCCAGCCGGACAACCTCAGGATCTTGATGAAAGGGGTGGAAGAGACTAAATGTTGTACATAGGCATTCATGATCTTTTATGCCAGGAATTCGATCACTCTGGTAATGTTTTGAGCTGAACACCAGGGTCTGGTTTTGTGCTGTATGTAGTTCTTAGGTAGGAGGAGGTATAAGGTACATAATGTAGATCCTGTCTCTTGTGATGACTGGCTGGCGTGTTCCTGGAAAAAGTCATTGGTGCATACAGCAGAAATCTGAGCACACATTGAGTAGAGCACAAATACAGAAATAATGTCAACTTCTCTTTTAGTGAGTGGGGATGTAGTTTACTAAATTTTTTGAAAGCTTGGATGAGAAGGTACTATTTACCTTAAAATCTAACTTTGGGGCAGGGTACAATAGTTGTCTACACCTGTGTGCTCTATGTGATTACCTCTGTGCATCTTATGTCCTGTTGGTTTAGGGCTTCCCTGACCCCAGTCTGCAGTTTTACTAGCTAGAGTAAACAAAATATTATCACATTCAACAGCATGTGTGCTACTGAAAAAGCTGCTGTTTCAAGGCATAATTTTTAGGTCAAGCTCTGTTGTTGTTGTTTTGCTTTCTTTTGTGCCTGCTGATGGTGACTTTACAGTAAGAAAAGATGCAGCTTGTGTTTTGGCTTTTGATTCTGCCTATCCCCACCTATTTCTGAATCTTCTTTCCTAGGAGTCAAAGAGCTGCCTGTCGTATCAGTCTGCAGGGCCTCTCCCTAATTCAAAGTTAATTGCTTTGCCTGACACCCGAGTACTATCTGGGCGATTAATCATTATCCTCTTAGATGTGGAGTGCTCCCTTGCACAGAAGGAAATGGTGCTCGGAGCTTGTAAACGCAGCAGCGCAGAGAAGGTTCTTCCTCATAGCTCGGGACCAGCAGGCCTGTCTCCTCTGGAATACCGGTTGCATCTTTAGCAAAATCTGAGCCACCCCTTTAGAATATTTATGTGTAGTCTATTTATGTTTAGTCTATTCAGGACCTAATTCTCAGTAATTCATCCTATAATGATGAAGCTTGTAAGGGACTGTGTGAGTGTTTTCTGGTTTTCCTTACCTAGCATCTTAACCTGGCTGGCTTAATAGAGCTTCTGCACGTGGTCATATACTTCCTTGTATCTTCCATCCATGAGTATGGATTTGTGTGTGTCTGACTGTTTTAGATGGGTTGCTGACGCATAAATCCCTGTGGCTGTGTGCTGGCAAGCCTGCCCTGCCTGTTAGCCTGCCACCTCAAGCTTTCGTATTAATTCTGCTTTTCTTCCTAGAGGCTCTTTGCAGGATACATGAAGTGAAACTGTGCGTGCTAGGTGTGATGGGAGCTTCTTATGGACCACTTTGTTACAGTCAAACTGTTCAGTTTTTCAATTTGTCTAGCTGCAACGGCTTCTTATCCCCAAGTTTGCCCTGTGAGGGAGCTTTATTTGGATGAGAAATATAGAGAAACCATGCTCCTTGCACTGGTGCAAAGAGGGAACTGGAAGTGTGAGTGCTAAAGTAGCACGCCTCGAACCTCAGTAACTCATCTGCCACACTTGTCTTTCCTGGCCCCCACTGGCGAGAAGGAATGTCTGATTTAGGCATCCTACACAGTTGTGTTGGCAAGTAGGAATCCAGGCATCCGGAGAGCTCTGTGTGTGTATGCACACACAGGAAGAATTGAGTAATGAAATAAAATTATATTAGTGCATGTTTTAATTAGTAGTTGTTTGTATTTTTGTGATGAGAGAAAAATGGTATTGAACGTGGCTGTGCAAGAGGATACTGTAAACCAATTGTGCAGATTTTCAGGATTAGCGTGTTGGGAATAGATTCTGTCCTCTGGAGGACAGGAGAAAGTACCAAGAGCTGCTTTGGGGTACGGAGCCATTCTTTCTGCTTCTTTCATTTTTTTAATCAAGTGGCACTATATAGTTCTTGGCTCAATTATTTCTTCTTCATTAAATTTTCTCAAGTAGGGATGTGTAATGGACTTGTATGGTCTCACACCTGCCCAGGGTAACTAGTTTTCATCTGTGCTGTGGCAATGAGCAAGAGAGAGAACTTAGAGGCCTGACTCAGCACTCTTTCACCAGTCTTAAGCCAGTGTGATTCCACTGACATTACAGCAACATTAATTTCTTTCCCTCACAATCTTGTTAATCTACTAATTAGTATGGTACTTTATGGGAGATATGAATCTGTTCATCAGGTAATTGTAGGTTAATGTAAAATTAAGTTTGCAGGGTAGATATGGATGTCATACCAATCTAAAATTGAAAAATATAACTTTAGGCACATATGTTAGGGAAGTTTATAAGACTTTTAAGCTGATATTTGAAGATGACGCACATCGTATTTCTTCACAAATGCTTATATTCATCTTCTGTGGTATTTTGCTTACAGCAATGCTCTGTTTGTTGCTTAAAGCAAGTGATTCAGCTGTAGTAAAACATAAAAATGCTGGTGTGCATGCTTCTCAGTCTTGTACAAATGTACTCCCAGCGTAGCTGAATCATCCAGAAGCAATGTATCGCTCTCTTTGTTTGGACTTCTATTTGTCATACATTATCAGCACTAAAATACATGTATCCCTAAAGCAGTAATAGGTTGAGAAGTGTTTGGTCTTCTGTGTCTCCTTTTCACAATTGCTCTGTCTGTTCTTTGGTTTGGATTTCTATTTGTCACACTTTATCAGTCACTACTGTATACACATCCCTGAAGCAATAATAGACCGGCAAGTGTTTGGTCTGCTGCATTTCACTTTCACAGTTGCTCTCTGTTCTGTACTCTGCAAATTCATCCTGTTACTGGATCTGTAGCCCTCGGTTTTCTAAGTCACAGTAAATTTTGCCAATGCAAATACCAGCTTGGGTTACCTGTCCTAGGAGCTGGAACCCATACAGTTTGCCTGTGTACTGTAGAAGCAATAGTAGCAAGGACACTATTGTATTCTTGTACTGGCAATAAAAAAATATTTCGCCCTGATACAAAGAGCTAGAGACACATAGCCTTGGACTCATCTTGCCGTAACGTGAATTTTTTTCGTGTCATGCAGTTTTACAGTCTCAAGGCTGAATTACAACAAGCCTTATGTTAAAATAAGTTAAATACATGCACGTGGTTGTTTTACTTTGCCACTCAGAAGGCTTTCTCACTTTAAATACTGCAATAAGAAAATGTCTGTTGGACTGTTGAAAGGCCTGACTTGCACACTGTGAGACTCCAAATGTCTGATGCACCGGCTTTTGCTGAGTAGAAATAAAACCAGTCTGTAATTCTTGGATCTGTCACTTCCTGGCCACTTGATCTGAAAGTGGCCGTGGTACTTCATGACTCCATTTTTCCTCTGTAAGGTGGGGATGAAGTTTGCTTGCATTTTTGAGAGGCCTTCTTGGACTTATTAAAAACACAAATAATCTTTAATTCTGTCAGTTAGAACCTATTCAACACTACAATTTCCATGAATGGCCTTCATAGTCTGACTTTCAGTTTCTCGGCTAATTTCCTCTCCAGTCAGATCTCTTCTCTTTCCCTCCTTGCTGTGTGTTTGGCCTTTGGACAGGCAGTACTGTTGGTGGTCCTAGTCAGAGAAGCCTGGGCTCAGGGAAGCCTGATATTAAAATCTTACTGAAATGCTGGTATAATGATTTGTTACAAATTACAATTAATGGCTGTTAATGTAATTCCCACTTGGCTTTGTAACTGTAGGTAAATCTACATATCTGGAAGTGCAAACTGTGCATTAATAGATAAATATATACAAATTGTCGCATACTTGTCATTGCACAGAAAAATAAGATTGCCTAAAATCAACTCAGCTCTATAAAGCATTAGGATTTATCTCAGTGGAATAATGCAGACTTTCAGAATGTAATCTGACAGGCTGTATTGCTAACTATGCTTATTCTTGAATTACTCCCACGAGCCTTTTCTGTTCCTCAGAAGTGTTGGCACAAGAGTTGTTAAAGGACTTTGCTACTAAATGCTTTTTGTAATTCATACCTAAGCTTGAGTTTTCTGATATGGTATATTGAAACAGTACTCAAAGGGTCTGTATGTCTTAGCAATTAAAAAGTCCTTAAAACCAAGAATGGAGAGCAGTGTAAACTCAGAGTGAGCAGATGAATGTGGATTTGAACTTGGCAGCATTTGAAAGGTGGATCATGCTTCTCCTGAAGATATTGAGCAACAGACATTTGAATTGCTGAAAGTACACGCTGCATTGGAAGCATGGGCTGTGGGAAGTTTTTCTAGCTGTTATATTGCGGTGGTAGGTCGTAAGTATTAGGGAAGGGGATTCTGTTATTAAGGAGGTTGTCTTTGGTGGCAGGAAGAGTAGCGTTCTGCTAGAATAGAGGCTTCTTCCCAACCTCATCTACATATAAAACTGTCATCAATGCATGTGCTTTGCAACGGCTTGTAAACGTTTATAGGGAAAATACTGTGGTTTTATTCTTGCTGCATACAAGTATAAATGGTACTAACTGGGCAGGCAGGAGTTGGTAGTGAGTAATTCAGAGGTCCTGTCACGTATGAGCTGGTTTGTGTTTTGTTGCTGGTTCCTAGTGCTTTATTAGAAGCTATTGCAACTGGTTTCTTTCCTACTCACAGTTACTCTATTAGTGCTCAGTTTAATAATTCTCCTCCAGTGGGTAATTAATTCTGCTGCCTGCTGCTGTCCTCCTGCAGTATTGTCAGCAGTCGCTACCTTTTGTTTTGGGAAATAAGGAAGAGGATATAGACCAGAGATGTTTTTAAAATGCAAATAAAAGTAATTCTTTTTACTTTTCATTGAAAATTCAATTATATGTAGCTAGGTTTTGCCATAATTGATGTTTCAATTAGGTCTTGCTTTATGAAAACTTAATTAAAACATCAGGTGAAATGTGACCAGATTATAGGGAAAAACAAGATGCAAGACAGTAATTACTTTGTAGGGTTTCTTTGAAAAGAGTACTGTGAGGATTTGGAGCTCCCTCCCCACTCTGGTTTTAGGATTTCCAGTTATCCTCAAATATGAAAATTTATTCATAAATTCTCTCTGTGGAAGTCGAGTAATGCTGTAAGTGCAGAACTTGCAAAGTTTGTATTTCAGAGAGATCTTGGATTTAATTGTTTTTCTTGGTGGTAGCTTGTGCGTGAATCTTTTCACTTAAAACTTGAACCCAACATGAGAATATGTTATCCCTTTGAAAGAGAATATGGCTTCATTTTTAACAGCAAACCTTTCAGTTTTAAGGATGGAATCCACGTCTTAGTGGGAGCAGCTACAAAGAAGTTAAATAAAATGAGCAGGAGGTTCTGTGTCGTAGCCGTGCCTCAGAGCAGAGAAAAATTGGGGCACTGAGAGGCTGGGGGACAGCAAGCTGAAAGAGCAGAATATTTCATTGCCTGGTTAGTCATCTTACAACTTTCAGTGATTTATGGCAACTTGCACAGTGCATGTCACAGGAAAAGCAGATTTTATCTTAACAAGGGTATTTGCTGCATCTGGGTTAATTAGAGTGGGACTGTCAGATATGCCATTTTAAATGCTAACTCCTAATTCTTAAAATTTCTTGTTTTCACTATTTTCTTATTGGATAGGGGCAACACAGCAGACTGCTGGATGAGAGAATCAGTGCAGTGCTCTGAGTTACAGAATGGCATTTTAGATACCTATCTTTATTTCCCTTTTATCTTTCGGTTGTCTAGAGTTACCGGGGTCTTGTCTCAATTAACGAGATTTACTGAGAACATCACAATGCTTGCCCAGCTTTCACTGCGGGCTGACCTGCAGCTCTTCCTGAATCCTCCCTGCTAACATGCCTGGAGAATGAAAACGGCAGGAAAGAGCCGCGCTGCGGGCATCCTCAGGAGCTGTGCTCCTGTGATCTGTGGTTCGCACATCCGTTTGCTCTCAGCACTGTTACTAATAAGGAGGGCCGCGAAGTAAAAGTTGGAGTAGAGCAACCCTGTTAGCAGAATTCAGGCTGGTGTTTGGAAGGTGGCTGGCCGTTACAGTGTGTCTAGAGGACTGCAAGATGTCAAGAGCTGAAAGCCCTGAGAGCAGCATCTCCCAGGTTTTCCTGAGATCTTCTGTCCTCTACCAGTCTCTTCCCTGAGGCCTTGAGAAGTGCAGTCTTGTTTTTAGGAAGCTCTCTGGCAGGTTGTTTCCTTGACAAGGTTTAGCAGTAGTTTCTTACTACCTGCAGCATCCATCCACTGCTGGTTAGCTGAGACTTTCCTCAGCTTTTTGTCCCTTAGATGCTGGTAATGGCGCAGTTGATCTGTTCCTTTTTTTCCCTTTAGCACTTGACAGCTGTGTTTCTTTTCCACAAATGCAGCAGTCTCATTCTTCACTTGTAACATCTTCCTTTTGTCAGTATAAGCAACTGGTGGAAGTAAATACACACCAAAATAGCTTAAAGTACCCTTGTATCCCTTGACAGCTTGAGTACTACGTTGTGAATGCTGCAGTTATGACTTGCGATAGTCTGGATCAGCAGCCACATCTAGGAGTAGAGGAGCTGTGTGGCCTGAAGAAGTTTAGCACTGGTTTGTCCCTCTGCTAGGGATAGTCTAGTGCAAGATCCTTGTCCTAATAGTCAAAACCCTTTCTGAGACTTAACCACTTTACTGGAGAGATCCTTACCTGGGATTCCTCCACAGGCTGTGCTCCTATTACAGTTGCATTTCACTGGCACGAAGCAGCTGGTATTGAAATGGTGGTGGGGAAGCTCCCAACCATGGGGAGAAGCCGCATGGAAACTAGACGTTTAAGCTGAGCTGCTTCTCATAAAGCAAAGAAACATGCGGCATTTGGACTATAGACTCGAGATGTTGACTTAACCTGTGTGCGCTGGGAAAACACTTACTTTTCTTAGCGTGCAAGAGGTGCATGTCATGGAAGGTATCTCGAGGAAGCACTATGTTAATTTACACATAACACACCTCCCCACCCACCAACCTCCAATACTGCAAATGTGGACACCATTTATTTTCCCATATGGTCAAAAAATGTATTCTGTTCTCTCTACATGGATCACTTGTGTTTGTAGACACAGTCTTGTTTGTGTATGAAACCTCTAGTAGAGAGGGAAACTGAGCAGTGTCTGTGACTGCTATATTTTCATTATAATGATAGCTGTACTTACATTACTGTCATAAGTGCTACTTGCATTATAATGATATAATTGAGACTTGTTTTTTAAAATGAGGCCTTAGGCAGTAAAAGGCTTACAGGGCTTTTGTTTATTTTTTAGAGCAATAGTTATAGAAGCATTTAAATGGTACCTGTCTTCTTACAAATCATGCTGTTTCTTGCACAAGTGGGTAACTAAATATAGTAATTCATATCAAAATACGGTTTTCTACATTGATGGTTGCAATGTATTTACCCATTGCAAGCACAAAATTACTGGGAATGTAAACTAGACAGTATTTTTGTGAATGGCTTTCTAGAATAGCGAATGAGCACATTCAGTGTCACTCTATAGTTTTTGTCTAAAATACTAAGTTTACAATGAGATTTAGTCTTTCTAGATCTGTTTTTTTAGTTAATGGCAAATGGTAGGTGAGAAAATGCAGTCTTCTGCTCATCTTGATCTTAAGCTGCGTGTTTAGAGTCAGTTGCTGGATTTTCGGTTATCTCAATGAAACCTAAAGCAGTTCACAGAAAAGTTAACCTGCTTAACTGTTTTAGTAAGTGTCCTCGTAGAAAGAGGCACTGTTAGAACCAAGTTACTTCTTAGCTGGAGAGAGCTTTCAGGTATAATTGATGGCATGCTTTTAGCTGAGCTGTAGTTCCGCTTCTAAAGCTTGTTCATGTTTCTTTAGATATCACTTCTTGTGGAATTATTTTAAGTTGGGTAGAGCATCACTGTAATAGAACTAGGAAATTAAAAAATGGTTTAGAAATAAAAGTGCAAAGTTGCAAAGGAATGTTCATTTTAGATGTAGCTTTCAAATCATTACCCTCGTCCTCTGGAAATCAAATTTCTCTGCACGGAAAAAATCCCTGAAGCATTCAACTGTTGTTCTGGGGTTTTTGGTGTAGGATTTATTTTTTTAAGCATCTAAAGATTGCACGGTGTTTATAATGCTGGCTTTCTAGCATTTATGAATGGTTATGCAGATGAGTCCTGCCAAATATTTCTGGGGCATTATAAAACCATACTCCCCTGCTGGATACCTGCTGTTTGCGTGGCTGAGTCAACAGAAAGAGCTGGATGGCCGCTCCTTGGCCACTCCTCAGCCACTCAGTTAGTGGTCGTTGTGATTGTGCACCGCAGCACAAGTCCACGTCAGCCACCAGATCACAAGTCTGGAATGGGAAATGGAGTAGCTGAAATACAGGTATGCATCCTGATCTGCTGCCCTGCTGGCAGGGGAGGAGCCACTGGCTGGGGAAGCAGCTCCTTATCTTTGGCTGCGACTGCCTCAGGACTTGGCCAAGTTCATCTGCCTCTGTTTCCTAGGTGTAATCAAGTGGCATGTATAGTGTGTAGTCTGCTGAAGAGTGTCTACAGCAAAGCACTGCTTATATCAATTACTATTTATGTGAACTAAAAGCTTCACTTGTAAAGTAGATTAAGTAACGCTTGTCTTACATGTCTATACAAGCTATCACAAAGAAAACTATTATGTTGTATATAATTTTCAAGTGAAAAAAATAAAATGCTCTTATTCTTTGAAGTGAGAAGCTTTTGCAATATGATAACAATAAAGGTTGCATGGAGTAGTGTAAACATCTATGTTGTTTCGCTTTCACAACGAAAGACCTGCAGCTTGGAAGTTTACGGAATCTTTGCAAATAGTGCTTGATCAAAATTAATTCAGAAACAGAACAAATTAGGGTTTTTACTAGTTGCTTTTGGTAGCTTTTAGTCACTTTTAGGGCTGATTGCTAATTTTGTGGAGTTATAATGGTTCAGAAATGCACTTCCTCACAATTCCTCATACCTTTCAAGTACAGGGAGCCATAGCAAATTCAATATTGAATATTAGTGATACTTCCTCTTCTTCCTGCCTGTCTGCACATGTGAATGCCTTTTGAGAAAGAGTTTTTCCTATTTAGGTTTTCATAGAAGTTCTGTTCCAGAAATAATTCATCTGCTCCCGTCTGGATCGCTTTAGACAAAGGGGAAAATCCATTTCAGCATCGAAAGTTGCTAAATATGAATCGATAGCTGTGTATGTAGGTGACCAACAAAAGACTTCTTAACTCTCTTGCTTGTTGAAAATGTAGGTGTAGGTTAGCAACCAATGACTTTGCTTATGTATTTTGAATAAACGTCTCTGATGAGCTAGCTTGATTAATTACTTTTTCAGTTGTTACGTTTTTATGATGTTGCCTTTTAGCTGGATTAACATTTTGAAGTACTCTGAAACAGGGTAAATCTTAAAGCTAGATCTGTGGATAGATTGGGGCAGCATGAAGGGAGTAACTTGTTTTAAACATGTCAGCTTTCTGGAATGGTAGGTACAGCCGTGAACTACAAGCACGTGTTCTCACACCTGGTGTGAGAAGGAGGTCCCTCAGTAGGATATCCAAGAGCTTGGGCAGCTGAATGGGGAGAGTTTGACCAGGTGTTTGGCAACCTGGATTAAAAAGAATATATGCCGGTCATAAAGAAAGACTGAATTTGGCTAACTAACTCTGGGTTGCTGGGAAGTGTAAACTGTGGTCTGATATCTGTAGTGCTAGGCATGCTCTTATGCTTTGGATGGTTGCAAGGATTTTTGCTTCAAGTTTTCTGGATGTTTAGCTTGATTATTTTGTCTCTGGTTATTTAAATCCCACTATCTCCTCCTGACTTTGCCACTCAAAATAAATTTTCTCTTTAACATGTTTTTGGATTACTGTAACCGTGAATAATCTTAAAATAACTTTGGATAGATGAAATGACTTGTTTTAAAAATTCCCTTCCCAAAATGAGCTGTTCTATGTATAGCACTAATGTTGAGGCTGAGGTTAAATAGGACTCTACAGTGTTAAAGTTGTTCTAACACTTATAATTAGTTACTTTCATTTGACCTTAAAAACTTTCTCAGTTCTGGTTGCTTTTATGTAAGATTCTCTTTCTGTTGCTAGTGTTTGACAGTTTTCCCAGACAAAGAAGTATCTTTTCCCCTTCTAGCTCTCCTACGTAGTCTTATGGTGTCCGCAGATTGTGGCATGTCTTGTATCCCCCTCTACATAGTGACGTTATTTGGTGGAACTGAACGCCTGCAGTTTTCTGGCTGCGGGTAGTATTTTCTAATTTATTGCATATGTGTTATTAAAGATTGCTTCAAATTTTTTATGTTTTCAAGTTTTTGCTAAACTAAGTTTTCTTTTAATAAACTGGGTAAACTAGGTTTTATTTTAATAAACTTTCACACTGTAGCCTGAACATGGTAGGTTCTTGTCTGTCTTGCCTCAAGAGTCATGGCTCACTCACTTTTTCCCATTTCATAGCCACCTCGTTTCCAGATTAAAAAGATTCCTTGGCTTGCAGAATTTCAGCATAGGGAAATAAGTACTGTGATAAATAGTCCCTTCTTGATTACTCAACTTGTATATTCATGTCTCTCTACTATGATATGTGATTTCTTTATGCTCTTCTTGGAAGATACTGCCCTGGAGATGTCAGACAAAGTTCTTAATGCTTTCATTACGCAGGAATTGTACTGTGTTGGCATATTAATTTTTTTTGTGAGTTGGGTTTGTATCTGTATCTTTTGGTCAAGAGAGAGTTTGAAACTTGGAATTAGTCACATGTAATGCAGTTCACAAAGGTTAATGCTATCTTTTTGGGGGGTTGCCGTTAAAATATGATAGTCGTTGTTTCTAGTGGACACAATTTGAGGGTTTTTTTAGGTGAAGAATTTTGTGTTCTTGATCCTCACTGATACACACAACAGTAAAAAACCTTCTCGTGGTCAACAGAAGAAATTACTCATCCAGGCTCATTATCTCATTAAGATATGATTGTTCTATGAACTTGAAGCAATATCAACTAGTGAGGAGCTTAATTTCTTTTTCTTCAGATTGTTCTGGGCCTTGGACTCTAACACAGTTGGATGCCACACGGTAGCATAAGTTTTTGGCACTAATTATAATATTGGTCATTCTGGTTTGGGCTAGTGACTGGACAGCAACATAAAGATCTGCAGTTACTTAGAATGTTAGATGTTCAACAGTACAAGTTCTTTAACTGTGATGAAGCAGCTCTCTCTCTGATTTAATAAATTAGTGGTTAAATAAAACACAAGACTTTAATGAAGTCTGCTGACGTTGGATGCCCAATCTAGAGGTGATGCACCTAAATCTGCCCGTTTCTGTGATTTATGTTTTCACAAAGCAACGTGGGTTTAGTGTTGGTGATTTGTCCCACTACCCATATGTATTTCAGAGCTTTGCTGTAGCCAAGTACAGTTGTGTCACTGCTAAGAAATGGACTTCTACTAATCTGATATCGGGGAGAGACTGAAATAGAAAAATGTGCTGTCAATCATCCTTCAAATAACTTTCAGTAACCAGTTATAAACTGCTCATAATGCCTTTACTAGATATGTGCAGTGGGTGGAAAGCCTAGATATTAGAGGGGGCTTGAGCTTTCCCTTGATGTTCATACTCAAACACAAGCTGTTTCAATGAAGATTTTAGCTTTATCTGCTAGGGAAGTGGTTAGGGTACTTGAACAGTGTTCAAATGCACTGCTTTCTCAAGTACTTCCTATGAGCATGTTTAATGAGGCCCTCTAATCTCCCCTTAGGTTGGCTGTCATTACTGAAAACTGAACTGTTAACTGTAACAACAGAAAAGGACTCTACAAGACTATGAAAAGTCTGAATTTTTGTTTAGATTGAGCTGTATAATTAAAATACCTTGTAGAGTTAGTTGTCTGAAGAATAGCCGTGGCTGATTGTTGATGTGGCTCCTGTATGTGTGTTTGTGAAAGCTAATGGTCTTTTAAAATAAATATCCTTGGCAGCTAAAATGTATCCATTTTGTCAATGACAGACATTTCTTCTCTCCACAAACTACTTAAATGGATCTTTGACAGTAAAGAATATAAAATTGTTGTGGAACTTGTCACTTCTTTCACAAAATTAACCAGTGTCTTGCCCTTATCCTTGAATACTACTAGTTGGATGTGAGCAATGTTCTAAAATTATTGGTTGGCAAAAATGTTGTTCTTGTCAGAAATCAAGTAAAAACCTTAGAGTATAATTTGCGGGAACACAACTGAAAAAAAACACAACTTGATGAAAGTCTCTTTGCCTGTATAATTTGATGTACTTCTGGGATCAGTAGTGTTTCAAGGCACTAAATTTAGATTGCATGTCCAATATCCAAGATGTAAGAAGTTTATCAGATTTCCTGCAAAGTTGCTGGAAGAGAACATTAGCTGGTGTTCAGCTGTAGCTTGGCAGGTTTCCCCCTGCCCCCTTTGGAATTTACTATTTAATTAAAAAAAAACCCCACACAAGAAACAAACAACAACCAAACCTTAAATTCATATTCAGACTTTCTCATAGCAGAGCAGTCTCTATTAAGCTGTTTATTAATATTTAATTCCTGATTCTCTTTGCCATAAATGTCCTTCTTCATCAGGTTGCCTCCACAAATCGTTCATCTGTGGAACCACTTGGCAAAACTGCTTGGAATCCTTACAAGTAGTACAAACCACTGTGGGCATCTTCTTAATGAAGTGAACTTTAAATTTGGTTGCATTAAAGTTTAACATTTTAATGAAAATTTGCTCTTACAAGTTCACTTGAAGATATATGAAAAAATAAAACTATTACCGTGGTTAAATGTCTCAGTACAGCTTTATATGTTAGTGAAGAATGCCTCATTCCCATGTGTATTCTGAAAGGAAATGTATTAGTAACTTCTGTTTCTGCCCGTTCATTTGGAACTCCTAACAACACAAATTTCTGTAGTGAGCCGTGACTGTTCTTTGTTGTTAATAGAGATTAATGGCTCAGTTGCTGAACTCTGAAACAGGATCAGGGATATCTTTGCTTTTTGGTTTTTGTGATGATTTTACATTCTGATTTTAGCTTCCAGATGGGCAGTCCAGAGTCCCGTGGCAGTTTAGGCCAGTCTCTGTTACCATATGTAGTCCTAACTGTGGGTCAGTGCAGGCTTTTGATCTCATCATGAACTGTTTAAGGGAGCTAAGTTGTGGAAACCCCTTAATGGGCAGGCAGGTACCCTTTTAGCTGCTTGTATTCCCTGTTTTACCTGGTGTTGGCACAAAGGGTCAGTCAGCGCAAGCTGGAGGGAAGGAGGGACAGGACCGTGATGCGAAGAGACACCAGCTCCTGGATGTGCCTCCTTAGCACTTCTAGTTAACCATCAGTCCTTTTTATTCCTAAGCATGAAAGGCTGATTGGGTTGCGTGAGTTGTTTTTTTTTTAAAGTTACCCAATTCTTGTCACCTGCCTCTTGTGTTTATGACTGTTTTGGGTAGTAGTCTAAACAGCAACAACAAAAATTGTCAGGAATCTGTCCCGATGTTTTTTTGCTGCTCCTGATGCTGGTTATTGGTTGATGCCGGTGAAATGACTGACACTTCCATCCCTAATACCTTAGAGCTTTTTTATTATGCTGGGGGTAAAAGTGCATCTCACTCAATATCCTGTCTCCACCTTTTGTTACTCATCTGTTTTTATGATGCAACTTCCCTTATATATACTAGACACATGACTGGAGCTGTAGTGGAAGTGCTGGTCTTCACAGGATATGTTTATATCCAGCTGATCTTGCAAAAAGATCTCCTTAGTATTTATTCCCAAGAACTTTGATTCCTTCTTTAGTCCTTTTGTTTTGCTACCTTAATCTCAGTACTTAAAATATTTTTTTAATTCTCCTAATTATCATAGGAGTTCTCCTTCATGACCTTTTTATCTCTCCCGTCAGTAGGTTTGTTGACTTAATTCCTCAATTTCTGAATGAATTCGTTATAATGCTTATGTGTTCATCCTGAAAATACCTTTCTGGTTGGTAATATGATTCAAAGATGCCTTTTTGCACCTGGTTTCTATTGATTGTGTTAAAATTGAGCTGTGTGCTCTCATGTCTCTGCTTTCCAATGGTAAGTCTGCAGATTATAGTAGCAGCTCAGTCTCTTAAGTGATCTAGGAAGTGAAAAAACATTTAATATGATTTAAGTCTATCGTGTCATCTAGTGCTTCCCATATAATAATTAGAGGCATCTTGTGTGTAAATTTAAGGAATCTTCTATTATATTTTTTTCTGAACTATATTCTTTAATGAGGGCAGAAGGTTAATAACTTGGTTACTCAAGTCAATAAAGATTGGGCTTGTCTGCTCTCCTCAGATTTCATAGCTGTGGTGCACAATGTTGAGCTTTAACTTTCTCTGACAGATTTTCAGTTAATTGTTTTAATTTTCTTTTCCTCACATCTTGTTACTTATTGGCTTTATTAGTTAGGTAGTAATATACTTGCCTGCAGCAGGATTCTTTTATTTGGTGTGAGCGGTTTAACAGTGAGAGCATATTAGAATGTGTGGTTTTACGTGTAAATGAAAGCATTCTCATATGAAAGATTAAGAAAAGATTATATTGCAGCCATATTGATTTTGCTAGCAAAGCTGTTATTTTTTTTCAAATTTCTTTAATACCTACCTATTAAAATAACTACATCAGGAATACTGGTTACGTATTTTAGAGATTTTATAGTTGCTTAACATTTAATGCCTTCCTTCCAGCTATGCCTTTTCACAAGAACTGACTCTCCTGTGTTACAGTGTGTCTTAAATTGAAGTTAGAGGAGGAAAATGTGGAGAACATCGATGCATTCTAAGGCAATTGAAAGCAAATCTGTAATATAAATAATGTTATAGAATCTAAAGCATTATTTCCTTAAAGTGGTGTGATTCCCCCCCCCNCTGTTTCAGAATAGCTTTTTATACTCCTGGTGGTCTTTTTTAGAAAGAAATTTGCTTTTCTGTGTGAATGCTTCCTGGAGGGCAGCTTTCCTAATTGCTTCCTCGCGTTTCCTGAAACCTCCTGCTGCACTCTGTTTCAGGCTCAGAGTAGCAAGGCATATGTTTTGATATCTAAATGATAACTGGAAATATGTAACATAAATTTATCTTCCAAACTGAGGGTTTTGTTTGGATGTTTTGAACCTATGGGTTTTGGGAAACCCAGTAGAGGAAGTAAGGTCTGAGTACAAAACCAAAAAGGCTGGTTTTGACAGCAACATTGTCTCAGGGTGAGAAAGCTGACATGGAAGTCAAAGAATCATTTTGGTTGAAGATCCACCTGTGGAGATGGTCAAGACCTAACTGAGCGTGGTCCTGGGCAACCTGCTCAAACAGGGGTTGGACTAGCTGATCTCCAAATGTCCCAAAACCAACTCTGTGTGGTTTTGAATTAATACTCTTAGTTTTTCCTAAGAGATCAAGTACTCTTCATTGTAGGTTTGATAATAAATCATTTCAACTATTGTATTAATGCCAGCTGAATAGCTGGTATTACTGCTTAGCTTGTTGAAGTGTGCAAGCTTCCCCTTCCTCTGCTAATTCCTATAGTCATTAACTTTGTGGCAAGAACACAACAGAAACAGTAAACCTCTTGCTGTCACGGTGCCTCTTGTTGAAGACACTTTACAAATGTGTTTTAAGCTTCACACTACCCTTATGTTACAGCAGCAGCTTTAGTTTTACCTGTGAGTGGCAAGTGTTGTGTTAGCTGGGGCTAACAGTGGTTCTAGCAGTGCCCCAGGACTGGTGGCGTGCACTGAATGTTAGCGATAGCTGTTGGTCTGATCAATGGCAGAGTGGCTATGCTTTTTGGGTGCCTGAGAAGCAGGTTTGGCTGGCGTGTTTTTGAGCAAGATTTCTCTGCAGATCCTGTGTGAAATCAGCCTTCATTAAGAGTGGAATGGGGGGGGAAAGTAGCTTTTTTACAGAGCATATATTGTGTTTGTTTGCCCACATCTTTCTAACTGCTTTCCGGTAAAATCCACATACGGTTGTTGCCATCTTTACCTCTCACATTAGCTTCACTACACGATTATCTATTTCAAAGATATCCTTCTTGGGGCTGTATCTTATTTTTCTAAAGCTTTTAATGGTATCCATGTTGCCCGGGCATGGAGGAAGATGAACGCTAGGGACTGACTTACATCTTTCTCTTGGAAGCTACTGAAAGGTCAGTTTTCTCACTGTGTACCCTGAAAGACAGAAACATAACCCTATTTTTCTTCACTGTACTTGTTACAAGACCCTGTTCTGTTTCTATACCTGTTGGAGGGCTTGGTCACTCATTTCATTCCTGCTGCTCTGCATTCAATCACTTTCTCTCAGTTCCATGTTACTCTTGCATACAGCAGGGAAACTATTATTGGGCCAAACGATAAAATAGCCACTGGCAAGCAGACTTTTTTTTTTCCCCTTCCCCTTGCCATCTTTGAGTTGCCGTGGCTTTTTAGTGATGTTTGGTCTAAATAGAGTAGTGGAGAGCCAAGGATGGCCTCAAAAAGCCCTACAGAGATACAAGTGTCTGGTCCATGGAGTCACAAATTCCCAAACCTGGTGATTATCGGTAGCTTGTTTAGGGTGTAGCGGGGGAATTCCTTGATGCTTGTTTTGCTGTTGAGCTGTTCATAAGCCTCTGCTGCCCATGAGATGGTGACACTGGGCTTTGAGCCTGGCCCTGCGGAGCTGGGTGTCCTGCTGGGCCCGTCCTGGCTGTGGGAAGATGGCAAGATGGCCGTGCTGCAGTGGGGGAAGGAGCGTGAGTGTGTCGGGTGGTGTTCCCGAGGCAGGGACAGGCTGGGGAGCAGGAAGGCCCAGCCTCCTCACAGCGGGGCTGCCGCAGCCGCAGGGCCCTTCCCCTCTGCCCCACCATGAGCCCCGGCCTCGCGCTGGTCCTCGGTGGCTTCTGTTGGTGGAAGGCGGGTGTGCCATGCTTTCCCATAAAGGCTTTTCCCTTGTATGTGCACTATCTGCATCGCTGTAATTATAATTAGATCAAATGCTGATGTGAAAGATGTGAGAGAAATACCCCTAATGGTGGACTGCGTTTGAAAAATTGCTTCTCTATCAAACACACAAAGGGCTATTTGAATGCATTTTTCTGTGGTGCATTCTGGTTGACTTTGAGAAATATTTGAATAAATTTTTAATTTTTTTTTTTTTTTTTCCTCCTTCCTTCTGACACTTTTATGTGTGTTTTTCATTTCCGTGTGGGCTGCTCAGTCGGTAGGAGGAGGCAGCACTGGCACGTCCTGGGAGGCTCTGCCAGGAACTGGGTTATCACGCTGAGAGGCTGCTGCGAGCATTTACCTGTCGTAACAAAGGATCTTCTGATGCTGTTTGATTATTAAACGATCTGTATTCCTCACTTGAGGCCTTGGAGGCTCCCAGCAGTTCTGTCAGGCTAACCTTGTTGCTAAAGATGATTTTGTGCTCTCAGTTTGGTGAGTCAGCCCGGCAGCGAGGCGCTGGCCGAAGCCCCCGCCATTTTGCGATGAAGCCTTTGTGCCATGAGATGAGCCGAGAACTGTGGCCGTGCTTCAGGAGCCACTTGCGCCCCTTTAGGTGACCCCATTCCTTGCTGGGGCTGCAGCACTGGCCCGTGCTGGTGTGGGGCTGTCGGTGTGGACCTGGTGGAGCTGCCCAGGCTGGGAGATGTGATGTCTCTGCTGCTGCTGGGCTGTTCTCTCTTTCTTCAAGTTGTATCTCAGCTGGCTTCAGTTGAAATGGGTTTTTGTGTGTGGGCCACCAACAGACTTCCAGTTTTAACGACAAAAGAAAGTGCTGGTGGTTGTCACTGTTAGTTGCCTTAAGGAAATAGGGATATAAATTTCCTTTAAAATGAGTGTGACTTTGTTGGTGGGTTTGGATCACCAAAGCATGTTGCGCACCCAGCTCTGCTCTTTATATGCTGTTGAACTCCTGTTTTTACAGTTTGTGTGCGTGCACACATTCCTGCATGTGTTCCACATGGGCATTTCTGTCTTTTGTGCAAATGGCTCATTTAGAGCCATCACAGAATTCATAGGAAATACTACTAGTGTTAAGACAGAATAAAAGGCAGCTGTGCTTTAGCTTCAGTCCTTGCTTCCTTATGGCAGTAGAGTTTTAGCACGGCATATGGAATGCTTTTAGACCAAGTCAAGAAACAATCAAGAAAGTAAAGAAGCAATCCATTTTATATAAGAATGGTGAAATTATGGAGTAATAGTAATAATGAGAATAATAATGCTTGGTCTTGCTTTTTCTTGCTGGTAGAAACCACTCTAAAGTTCTGTTTAAACTCAGGGCTGTGAACACTCGCTATCTTCAGTTAGCTCCTTTGACTTATGTGTCCTTACTTGGATTGTAGCATCTCTTCATTTCAAAACTATAAATATATTTATGCTTTTTATTTTGTCTTAGTATACATGCAATGTGAATTGAAGTGAGTTATTCCTTCTATCATTAAATCGAACCTTGAACTTGCAATACGCTAGCAACTAGTAGGTGTGCCCATGGGTATGCTTCTAGAGTTCATTAGGTATATTTTGGGGTTTTTTTCATCTTTCGGAACCTGGAAATCAAATTTTTCCGGTTTGTTCCATTTAAATGGTATAATATTTTATGATGTAAAAGGAACGTAGTATGTCTTTTGATTTTATAACCGTAATTTAATTTACTCTTGTAGGCGTAGCATCTATGACTGTGCCAGTGTACATCGCAGAAGTTGCTCCTCCACACCTTAGAGGCAGATTGGTCACCATTAACACTCTGTTCATCACTGGAGGGCAGTTTTTTGCAAGTGTTGTGGATGGAATCTTCAGCTACCTCACGAAGGACGGATGGAGGTTTGTGAGTCTTCTTTGCTAAAAGCAAAACTGGCATGGCTGTGATTTGGTTGACAGCTTTTATAGTTCTTGATGGTAAAATAAAGTTTTACATATAAAGTAGTAAAACTGTATACTGAAGTGGAACTTCAATAATTAACGCTTGCTAAATGATATCCATACTGCTTTCACTTAGGCTTAATATTCACAGTACGCTTAGATTTTTTGACTTTACTGAACTTTAAAATGGATGAGCAATAAATATGCATCAACAAGCTTGCATGATTGTCATGATGTTTATGAAAGTAGCTTGCCTTTTGCATTTAGAATAATTACATGCTGATTTTTCAAAAGGCAAATTTCCACTAAGTATGATGCCGTATGCACAAAATACAGGTGTATTTTGAATATTCTTAATCTGAGCAGTAGTAATCCAATCAGAATTGAAGTGAAGGATATTGTAGCATAACTTTATAGAATAATATGTATCTATTTTACTGTACTTTCTGGATATTGTGTTCTTCCTGTAGACATCGCTAAGTGTTTCTGGACTGCAGCCTTATACCTACCATCTTTACAGCGGTGTGCTGTGTGAGAGAGATGAGACATTTCAGGGGTTCAGTATTTTTCTTGTAGTGCTGACTTGAAAAAAAAAATTAACAGAAATGTGTGGGAGGAATAACTTATACTATACATTCCAACTTCTGGAAACTTATGCTTAATTATCTGCAATTTTTCTCTTGAAACACTCTTGGGAAAGGGGCGCGTGTTGTTGTAGGGCTTTCAATTTCTGTTGGTACAGCCTGGAATAATTTTACTATTTGAAAATCCTCATTTTAAGGATCCTCCCCCCACCCCCGAAAGATTGCAACATAACTAAATGTTCTCTGGCTTCTAATGGAGCTGAACAGGGACTTCTAGGTGTGCTGACATTTGAGGTTTAAGTTAGGAACAATTAATTTGGGACTTGGTACACAGAAGAACTTGGAAGCTGATCTTTTTACAATATGAAAAGAAATACGCATTAAAACAAAAAGTTAATGTTTTCTTCTTAATGAATCTATGGTTTCATTTGTGTATGTCTGAAGATTAAAGAAGTTCTGAGATTTTACTTTTTTGTCTATATTATTGTTTCCCTTGCTTCTTGTAAAAAGATGCCACATTTTGACCTTAAAAAAAAAATCTCTCCATGCTGATTTTGGTTTAATTTTAGTTTAATTTTAAGTTTTGGCTCTGCTTTGTGCTTTCTGAAAATGCACTGGTTACTCTAGCTCAAATGAAAATAGCACTTCACATTTTTACGCAAGGCTTTTGATGACCTTCTCATTATGATGTAGCTGCATTCTCTGAGAGACTGTATGTCCACTTATGGAGAACGGAGAAACAGCCTTTACTGAAAGAAAAACTTAGTTTTATAGGATTGGTAATCCCTTTCTGGAGTTAAAGAAATAAGATCAATTTTGAGAAAAGTTAATGGCACGCAGTAATGCATTTCTAGGTAAAATACAAACTGATGCCAATTATTCAGTAATTGCTTTATTATTTTAAATTAACTTTTAGCCTAAATAATTTGCTAATATAATGGCTCCCTATGCATGGGGCTGGATGGGAGGAATCAACAAGTGAAGATATTTATTTAGAAATGGAGCTCTGAGTCACTGTTACTGTTAGAGGCATTGTGTACTTTCTGTTTAGGCAGATTTTTTGAGTTCAGTTTACCTCAGTGGTTAGGGATTCAGCTGGGGGAAGCTTTAGTGGATGTAAGTGTGGGTTTTTTCCCATTTGTGGGCTGACACATAGGAGCTAAGGATGTGTTTGTAATCTATGTGTTTCAGGAAATACTAGCGTATTGGAAGAAAAATAGAAGCTAACGAAGTCTCTTACAAGTATTGATCTTATTGGAGCTGTGTTTTCTGTTTAATTGTTCAGATAAACTAAGATATTCCCTAGCTTGAATTTTTGCAGCTCAAAAGCAAGCTTCTAGGCTCTTTTGGACGAAATCAGTCAAAGACCTAGCAGTGTGATATAGGATGTATCCGTTTTCAAATTGAGCAGGGGCATAGGATTGACAAGGACAGTTGCATGTAAATGATAATTTAAGTGAAAAATATCATTCCAGTTTGTTACACGCACATAACTTACCATCTTTTGATATGTTACTTTGAAAATATATTTAGCTAAGTGAAAGGCAATAATTATTGTCGAATGTAGATTTCACGTTTTCATAAAATACTGGTTTCAATATGCCATTATACCTTAAATAGGATTGAGGCCGCTACTCACTGAAATGCTGCACAACTGTTCTGAGAACTTCTACATTGGTGTAACTTATTATTCTATTGGGAACAAAAAATGAACTACTCTAGTAAATTCAGGCAACTACTATGGCAAATTCAGGCCTTTTAACCTATCTGAACTGAAAAAAAAATAAAAGGAAAATCTAGAACCTGTGGACTGAGTAAGGCTAGGAGGTTGGGTATTTGATCAGAGCTGTGTGAGATGTTGACTCTTGGAAATCTCCAATAAAGGACATTTCCATTTCTCAAGACAACTTGTTCAGATGTTCAGTCACTCTCCCGGTGAAGAATTGTTTTCCCTCATCTTTGATCTGAATTTTACTTATTGCAATTCGTGACTATTGACTCTTGTCCTCTCACAGTGTACATCTAAGAAGAGTCTATCTTCTCTATGAGCTCAATTTCCATTGTGAAAAATGCAATTAGGTCTCCTGTTTATCATCTCTTTTCTGGGGCGCACAGACCACTTCTCTCAGCCTCTTCTATGATGTCATACACTCCGATTGCACAACTGTCTTAGTGAGCCATTGTTGTTCCCGGTTTGGTAGCTTTCTCTCATGTTGGTGGTCCCAATCTTCCAGAATCAGCACAGGGTGTTGAGTAGTGAGGAGTAATTGCTTCCTGCAGCCTGCTGGCTCACGCTGGATAACTTTTGCTAAGGCAGTAGTGCTGTGTTTTGTGTACATGCCCGTTACTGTTCCGCTGGATTGCGCGAAGTGAATTGTTGACGATGCATTGGTCAGAAACGGAAGCTGCGCTAGTGATGAGGTATCCAAAGATTCTCAGCTGCAAAGCTGGAGCTGTTAATAGGGGATTTTGTACTTGTCTGTCCTCAGCTAGTTTACTGCAACCTAGGACTGAGCAGGGAAGGGTATGCAGGTGGTCTGTCACCTGGAAAGAGTGGCCAACAAACACGTGGGGAGAAATCACAGATGTTCACTCCTGAGTCATCACATATAAGAACGAAAATTACATCAATTATTGTAGCTCTTACTGACTGAATGGCTAAGTATTGGAGTGCTACAAAAAACAATAAGGAACTTTAGTTTTCCTTGGCTCTGCTTGTTCTAGGAAATGCTGGATACTAAGTTAAAAATAAACCAAAGAAAACAAATATTTAACCTGACTCTTATGTCAGGTTAGCTTTATAAACCCTGCTAATGCCATCTTAATAATATTGCAGCAGTATGTCTGAGAAGGAGAAATGTTACAGCAGACTTATTAAATTTCATGCTGGATTTTTTCAGGTCTGCTAGACATCTGGCTTCAAATGCCAAGTCTTGTACTCTGTATAGGAAAGAACTTTATTAGATTTCTGAAAGCTGGCTCACTGCATGAAATGTCTAAAATTGCCTGCTTTTTCTCTAAATTGTTTATATCAAAATTGCTTGATCTGAAAATTGCAACAACTCTTGAACTTGCAATGGATGTAGGCTCTTAACTGAACATTTTCTTTCTGGCCTGCTCCTTGTACTCAACTTTGACCAAAACCATGTTGATTGGAAACTAACTTTAGTGAGCGAGCACTTTCCGTACATTTCTCTTTCATCTCGCCTGTGATAAACAAGCCAATAGAGTCCAACTGGTAGCTTTAAGAGGCTGGATCGAGCTTTCAGGAGCCTCAATTGATTTTTGCCTCCTAAGATGATTGTGGGTACCCAACTGTTTAGTTCTGGAGTCTCTGCTGCATTTAAGGGCTTTGGAGGAGCAGAAATTAGGTAATATGAGTGTAAAGGACTAAATCTGTTATTTAGATGCATTAAAAGATCTGTTTGCCTGCAGTTTGATGGAATACAGTGATTGTGTTTTTAATCTCTACAGTTTTGTTTTACACTTCACTTGAAATAGAGAAGGCTTTCTAAATACCACTCTAAGGCAGATATTGAAAATACAATTTGGTGAGCTTCATTGGTGTACGTGTAAAGGTGACTCTGTATACAACTACCAAAATGTTTGTGGAGAGTGAAGAACATAGGAAGAAATGAGGACATTAATGAATGAGAACATTAGTGAATGAGGAATGAGAACGTAGGCAATTAGTGACACTTGTTGGATATGTCGGCTGAAGACTACTCAACTAATAATCCTTCCAAAAGCTTTGTTTTGAGTTTATTTTCTTCCTTCTGCTTTTCTCTTTTTTAACTAATAATGAGCTATACCGTTCTTAAACTGTTAGAAAATAAGAGACTTGCTCGCAGATTTCTTTCTAGAGCAAGATTTACTTGTATGCCCTTTTGAAACTTTTGCTGGTTTTGGGAAGAACTTGAGGGCTCAGCTTGGGGATGGGAAGACTTGCCTGCATGCCTATTGTCCTGGGATAGCCATCCTCTTTGCATGACCTTTTAGGTATTCTTTTGCCCATTCTCCAGTTGGCTGCCCTTTTTTATTGCTTTCATGGGGTTTTTTTTTGTAATCTACAAATGCCTCTAAGAAATTATTTTTTCATTTTCATTCAAAATGCGTTTGGACTTTACAAATACATTTGGTTCATTGCCCTGAAACAAGGTTTCCGTTAATGGCTGTGCTCTCTTTCCTACCCTATTAGCAATCTCATTTCATAGCATGCTTTCTAAAAACATCCGTGAGAGTGACTGCTGAATTGTCTGTGGGAAAGCACGCATCCTGGGGTATGAAGAGAGGAGCTGGGGAGAGATTAGCAAATCTCCTTCATCTCCGGACTGACGTCAAGGTGTGAACCTGTTTATGAGTACAGACTACTTAAGTATCCAGTCTGAGGGCTAGTTTCTGGAGGTGTTTTAATGATTATAACCACTAATGTGAAACCCGTGACAGCTGCAATAATGCACAGGTGACACCAGCACCATTTGAAGTCTTTAATGGAAATGAAAAAATCTCAGTGAAGTGCAAATGGGAAAAGGTCAGATTTAAAAAACAGAACAAAATTATACATTGTTCTGCAATTCTTGTTATACTTCTTATTGTTTTATGGAAGGAATATAAAAATGGGAAGTGTATAGACCAGAACCACCCATGAAAGCTGGTAGTATGCTTGTCTTCCACAATCCTTTTCTCTACACTTCAGCTGTAGCGAATCATGGTATCTGTGGGTTTTGTCACTGGTGTCAGTGCTGGTCCCTGGAAGCTTAACTCTCTGGCCTATGGTAATTCTCTGTCAAGTAGAGAACTAGCCTCAGTACTATATACAATAACCCCTCCCTGGGCATCTAAAATTCAGTTTTTATTTAAAGCCTTACATTGCAGCTGGCTAAAGACTGAAGAGCAGACTTTCTAAAAGATCTGGTGCAAACTGCTGTGCTGGTGAAATGAACTTTTTTTCGGTGTTTCTGCTAATAGTTAGAAACTTTCAAAAGTAAAACAGACATCTCCTTACACAAGAGGCATATTCCTTAGTCACCTGTGGTGTTGTCCCAAATCTGTGTTCTTTACCCAGTGTACAAGCCAGTAACACACAGAGCAGAGGTATTTCCAGGTTTATTCCATTGATGCACAGAAATAGTGTGCTTGTCCCAAAATGGGACCACACCTTTCAAACACCTTTGGAGTTTCAAAAATCTCCACTTTTATACATTGGTTATTACATATGCAAACAATTTATACATATTCATTGTTATTCTCTTTAATGATTGGTCAAGATTTCTTTGCTTCCCGTGTAAATAAATGCACAGACGCTGTCATCTTCTTCCATTATTCTCTTTTGAGTAGGTGGTATCATTTGGGTAGGTGGTCAATGAGTCAGCGGTCGTGGTCTCCCTCTGCCAAAATTACCTTTTACCTTCTCCTCTAATCTTGGCAGTTCCAGGAGGTTTTCTCGGTTTGGTGACCAGGCCTACAGTTCATCACTCTCTTGACAGGAATATCCTACTTATCAGCAAAGCTACATTGTCTAGTGGTTAGTTCCTTAATTGAATTGTAGATAAATCATGTCTAGTTACTATTTCTCTATTTTAATACTAGGTAAATAATTAAATAGAGTTGGGGCAGTATAGAGGACTTTAGCAGCAGCAGGTTCCCTTAGTTGTTTCAATTATAACAATTTTTCACAATTTCATTTTTCTAGTTAATATCAATTTTACTACAACAGTGTCTTTGTATACATACTACTGATCAAATTAAGCATTGTTCATTGGCTGGTTTTGTTTTTGGGGTTTTTTTAAATATGTCTGTGAAACAATTAGCCGAATTTCAGTCCTGTTTTTGCCATCAGCAGTACCTATTTGTTCTCTGTGCCTTTGTTTTCTCTTCCTGTTCATTTATCTTCACTGAAGGGATTATCAGTTTCCAAACTACTGGAATGTTTCGGGGGTTTTTTTTATTTAGTCTGACTTGGTGTCCTTGGGGCCAGTGGCTCTAGGGTCAGTGGTGTCAGAATAGTTAACATGTCCTTGACATCTCCTGGAATTGAAAGAGAGGGTCTTGTTTTCTAAAATACTTGCAGAATGTGATTCTTGCCTGCTTAACTCCTGGTGATAAAGAATACAAGGGGAGGAGGGTTTGATTTATAAATTACAACTTAAGTAGCTGTAACCGAGTCTTCTCACAGAATGTTTTTGTAGGCATTTATTGATTTATTTATTTGCTTATTTCCAGGTACATGCTGGGCCTGTCAGCTGTTCCGGCAATTATACAGTTTCTTGGATTCCTGTTTCTTCCTGAAAGTCCCCGCTGGCTCATTCAGAAAGGCCAGACCCAGAGAGCACGGAGAATTCTGTCTCAAATGCGTGGCAACCAGGCAATCGATGAGGAGTACGACAGTATCAAAAACAACATAGAAGAAGAAGAAAAAGAAGTTGGAGCAGGTATGCTGAATGCTTGTTGGCCTCTCTGCCTATCAAGGAGGAGATAAAAATCAGAAGAAATGTTGAAATTGTAGCCTGTAGGAACTTGACTTTTTGCTTTTTCTTGTCTATTTTGCTGTTGTTTGAAATATTTCATATACAGGTAGCTTCAAATATGCACAGATATTTCTGTGATCCTAGAGTTTTAAATTAGTTTCTGATTTCTTAAGTGAGGAAAAAGTAAAGTTGTGTAAGATTCCAGGTTTGTACCACCTTACGCATATGTGGGAATTGCACTTGAAAAATTACTCAGCTTAAGAATGCACATCTTGAAGAGTGGAAATAAATAAAACAATGTTTGGTTTCTTTCCTCGGTGGAAAAGGCCAGACGCTCGGGAGGTCAGAAGGCATTTTACATGCCTGCGGTATATTGGAAAGATTTACAAAACTAGGCATGTAATAAAGATTCTTTTTCAGTAAAGGCAGCTTCTGAAAGTCCTTTTGGTCTGCCACCGGGAGAATAAGGCATCTAAATCAAATCCTTTTTTTACCCTTTTATATCCTTATGCCATAATTGCTCAAAACTTTATGTGTGTACTTACAAAGCAAGATTACCATTCCATTGGCTTTCTGTCCTCTACATATTTTTCCTTGGCTTTGTGCTGAAAGTGTTAACCTGAGAATCTCAAGTAAGGAAGGCTCTTAAGTAAGACTCATCTTAATTCTTGGTTCCTTCAACATTGACAGGAAGATACTGTAACTTCTTAGAGATGGTGGAAAGAAAAAAGCAAGCTATTTTATGTTTGTGTAAATTGAGATTCAACATCTTAGAATACCTAATCTCATTGCCTCATGTTTGGCTTTGAGCCTTACAATAAATAATTAAGTATCTGGAAAAAGTTAGTTGACACACACTAGTGAAGGGATTTTCAAAATATTCAGCACTGGTGTGAAGCAGGGCTGGATTATTGGTTTTTTCCCCGATTATATTTTTGAGGCTTTGGACACTTTTTTCCAGTTCTTTGGAGGGTGGGGGATGGGAAATGAAGTTCATTGAAGCTGATTTGATAAAAAGCTGAAGTGGATACTCATAAAACAGCTTGGATTTGACAGTGCCAAAGTTCTTGATCCTATTTAGGGATTGGGCGATTCAATTCTGCGGAAAGCTACTTAATGTCTAGTATTAAAGTTTTTATGCTTTGTAGACATAAAAGGAGCAGGTGTTTGACCCATCCAGTCCCTTACTTTCAGTCACTGGACTATAGGTATGACCTTGTTTCTCTCTCTTAAATCTTTCCTCATGCTGCTGTTTCACTATTTGTAAATTAAATGTGGCATTTTAAGACTGCAGTAGGACTGATGACTCCAGCTTCGTTGTTAATACATTTGTAACTTAGACTGGCACACTAATTATGAGGTTGTTGTCTTTCTGCGATGTGCAGGTCTCTTGGTTTTCCCCACACAGTCCCCTGGAAACTTACTGTGTTCCTGGAGTTTAGTTAAATCCAGCACATTCCTAGGAGAAAGCTTAGTTATAGAGAATCCGTGTTTTCCACAGCTTCAGAGTTGTCACCAAAGGGCATTAAAAAAATGAGGGGAGAGGGACTTTGTACAAGGGCACGTAGTGATAGGCTGAGGGGTAATGGCTTCAAACTGAAAGAGGGGAGATTTAGATCAGATATTAGGAAGAAATTTTTCACTAAGAGAGTGGTAAGGCCCTGGAACAGGATGCCCAGGGAAGCTGTGGATGCCCCATCCCTGGAAGTGTTCAAGGCCAGGTTGGATGGGGCTTTGAGCAATCTGGTCTAGTGGGAGGTGTCCTTGCCCATGGCAGAGGGGTTGAAACTAGATTTTTAAGGTCCCTTGCGTTGTTTTTGTTACCTTTCTATGACTTACAAGTGGTATTTACAAGTGGTGTTAAACTGTAATTACTTTCTTTTCTTGAGGAGTTGTCTAGATCCTCAGTGTTGAATTTGGCATGCGTAGTGCAAAAGCAACTTACTGTTCATGGTTTCATTGCCAGGTGTTCAGGTGTTGACAACTTAAATGTATGTTTCTGCAAAGACACTGCATTTAATTTTACTCTGTGCATTTTGGTATCTTGAGGTTTTTTTGTGTTTTGTTTTGTTTCTGGGTTTTTTGATTTATTGCTGTAGTACTTTCTGTATTCATTTCCCCGGTTTGTGGCAGACAGTGTTTTAAAACACTAGTTAATAGCAATGACAAATCAGATCAGTAATTCCTACCAGACATTGTGGACATTGTTCCAGTTTTACAGAAAGCTTTAATGACCCTAAACTACCAGTGTGTGTATGTGGCACTCAAGGAAAGATAACTTTGTACATTGAAAGTCATCTGGCTTACTTTTAGGTAAAGATGCACTTCCTTTCCTGTCTTTTCCTTTCTTGAAAAAGAACAGGTGTTCTTTTTCATTACCTGATACACGAGCATCCTCACCAGTTTCTTAGGCCATAATTTTCTAAGTGAAAATAAGCCTGTGTTTGACTCCTTCTCTGCAAAGGAGTAACAGAATGTAACTGTAACATATTCTCCAGCCCCACACTAAAAACTGGAATTCCTTTTGTAACTGTTTCATCACCTATTCTTGTCTGGGAAAGAATGAATCACAGGAGAACCTAATCTGTGCTGTGCAAGCTACTTTCCTAAAAGTTTGGTTTTAATGTCTGTCATAAAAGGAGAGAAGTTCATTGTATTTTCCACATTGTCGTCAAGTAGATTCTGTCTTGAAAATAATAAAAATGCCATGCATTCAGCGACAAACTTCTGTTTCAGAAGTCTTGTACCAATGTGGGATACCTGTTAAGCGAATGATTCACATTTCTTTATCCTTTCCAGTACATTCAGCCAAATCACTGCTGCTGATACTGCTTAGCAGCTTGTATTTTTGCATTTTCAGATTGGTATCAGGAAAAGGATGCATCTTTTTGACAAACACTTTCCCCATGACTGGTTATGCAAATGACATTTTTTTCTGGCAGTCATGAATATTGCTTTTGCGTGCTCCGTTCTGTACTCCCAGTGTGACTTTTGGTGTTGTGACCTTGTATTTCGAGAAGTGAAGGAGAGGACATTGCGTTCTACAGCAACATTGCAAGACAAGTTTAATCTTGGTCAAGTCCAGCTAATCCTCATCTGTTAATGTCCTCCCCCTTTCAGATGGTGGGGCTGTAGCACAAAAGGGAGCTGGCGACAGGAAAATCAAGGGTAGAAGGACTAATAAGGAAGATGTTAGAAAGAAGAGAGCTCTCCAAGAGTTGTGGAAACAGTTGCTTATAGATACGAACTGGCCTTCCCCTTCAAACATGATGTGGACTTCACAGATTCCACAGTGCTTGGCTCAGGCTCAGAAGCTTTAGAGGAGAGAAAAGGGGAGAGAATGGTCAGAAGGGGTTGCAGCTCATCAAAGACATTGCTTGGGAGAGTGTTCTGGGGTGACTCCTTCTAGCAAAACATGTCTGACTTGCACTGCTGAGGAATTGTAATTTTTAGTACAGTTAAGGCAGAGGTTCTGTACTGCACGTTAGTTAAAAACGGGCAATCAAATCATAGCAGTGCATGGAAGCATGGGCACAGTGACTTAATGCACAGGTTTAGATGAAGTAGCTTGTGCTCTGAAGTGAATTAGAGGGTGCGATTTGTGATGCTAATTCTAGAGCAAGCACTTTACGGTGAATTTAATGTGGTGGTTTTGTGTGTAACAATAAAGCTTTCTAGCAGACATTTTGTAGAAGTTTTACAGGCTGCCAGGGTAGTGGTCATTTCAAACTGGAAAGAAATAATAACATCCAAGGGAGATATTTTAAACAGATTGTTAATTTCCTATATGTTCCACAACACTCCGATGTTCAAAGCAAATAATTGAAAAGTATCTGTTTGTACTGTCTTTCTGGGCGAAAGCATCTGCAAACTGCATGGCTTTTCCTCACACCCTACTTGTGGCAATACTGAGCTGTGATGTGCCAGGATGCGTGGTATTTTACGTGAAATCAGTAGTGATGAGTGTAGTACTAACTTAGCATCTTGAGAAAATGAACATAATTTGCATTAAGACTAGACATTTATTTTTCTGTAGATGAAGGATGTGTAACCATGGATCATAATTACAGTAAGATAGTGGTGTAATCTCCCCCTGCCCTATTAATCACACATTTCTTTAACCTATGAGTTAGGGTTGACACTCTTGACCTTATCCGCTCTGCCTGTGGACTCTTCCGTTTTATTCTCTGTTCTTATCCATGTATGTGTGTCATGTGATCATGAAGATTTCTCTTTTGCACATGTTCCTCTTAGTAATTCTGTCCATGTAAAACTGCTGTGGCTCAGCGGTGCATGGAACCATGCTGCTTCTGTGAAATTCATCGAGTGATTTAGAAGATTACACTGTAATAGTTAACCTACCGTTCTGTGTGTGTACCAGAACATTATGTAATGGGCACTGCTCTTAAATCAGACATTTTCCTGTGTTTTCATTATTTTGAATACATTTTTTGTGATAGCTTAGCTTTTTTTTTTTGTGCAACCGAGAAAAATGTATCCATGCCACTCTTTCACTCCTGTAGGCTTGATTCCCTTTACTTCTTTGCTGAATCTCCTATTGGATTGATGAGTCAGTCTCCTTTTTTAGGTTTTATATTTCCCCGTTGGAGATAAATGTGTAACGATACAACGGTAAAATCACCTCATTACCATTTGGTTTCAGCTCATAACTTTACCCAATTAACTGTCAGTTAAAATGGGATACTATCAGGCAGGAGATCTGGACGCTCAGTCCTTCCTGGTTCCACTATTTTTCTATTTCTTGCACCTTTTCTTCATAAGGAATGTTTTATCTTCATGTTCCTGGCTATGGCTTTGGAACTGTTTGGCATCCATCTCCCTAGAGAGATACTGGAAGCTTGCAAAGTTTTCATTCTTAATCATAATTCACCCCTTACTTCTGAGAGTCCTTTTTATCCTAGGCCGTTGCCTGGCATGCCTGGTGTTCAAAAAGATATAGACATGCTTATTATTATTGGATATCAGCTGGAATCTTATCTAATGAAACTTGGTAATACTGTGATGCTCTGGTAGCGCTGTGCAGAACTCTGAATCATTCCACTTCCAGGCACTCCAGTCCTTATTTGAAGTTAATTCTTCTTTTATGACATTAAGTGGCTCTTCTTACATGTAACCACGAAATTAGTCTTTAGGGCAAAAGAAACAAAGGACTTGGGATAACAACTTGTTGAAGAAAACCCCAAATCCAATGTGGTTGGTAGTCATGTCAGCCTGAAATTCTTCCTTGTGGCAATACCACGTGCCAGGGTCAGTTCCAGGTGGGTTTTGCTTTGGATTTTGCAGGAAGCATGACCAATGCCAAGTGGTACTTGAAAGGCATGTCTTAGTTTCATTCTTGTATTTTAACCATTTTATGTGTTGAATTCTTTGTCCCCTTAAGAACAAAAATTCTTCCTGTGTATGTCTCTATTGGAATTTGTTTTGAGTTGAACCCATAAAAAAGCACTCTGGATAATTTAAAATTCATGCAATGCAGGCAAATAAAACATGGGACATTTGATCTTGAGAAAGCATACTAACTCAATTCAGTGTACAATCAGATAACAAGAAAAAGCCTTCTACAAAACTTGGCAAGGAATATTAAAAGTATGAATTACTGTATTAAACAGTTGGTAAAGAGAGATAAGAAGATTTTTGGTCCTCTTCTTGTATCCTTTAAGTCTTTTAAAAGGCTGACTTACTTTTGCAAGTATGACCTGTAAGAAACACAGTGTATAAAGAACATTGCTGTTTTTCTGCTTTTTGTAGAAATACAACTGCTATATTTTGAAAATAGTAGTTTGTTTCTGATATCTTAGAATCTCTGCTTGTATCTTCAGTTTGCGTGCCTAATCATGGGTTTGGGAATGTCTGTATACTTTAGGAATCCTGGTGTTAGTTTGTTTACCTGGCGGGGTGTTTTGAGTCAGCCTTGCTTCAGTGGCTTATGACCAAAACTAATCCCTTAATCTTTCACCTTGGTATTCAATGCGCTGACAGAAATTGAACGCTTGTCTGGAAATGGTGGTTAGTTGCCTGTCTGAAGATCAAATTCTTCTGGGTAGACCGCTTCAGATGTATGTTTTGGAACAGACTCTTCTTTGCCTGAAGTCCAGTCAGATTTTGTGTATGGTAGTTCCATAACTTTTTGCAGGGAAAAACCGAAAGGAGGGTTTGGTTTGGTTTTGTTTCTTTTCCCCACTTCAGATTCACTATGAAGTTTCTGGAAGTCAAATTAGCTTGCCATTGACAGTGCTATTAACTTTATATTAGTTCACAGCTTCTGAAGCCAACAGAAAATTTGAGCTACAAGTCTGGAAAATAAAAGGAAAATTAGAAAGACAATTTCAAAACTAATTTTGGGTGTAATAATTTCATTTTAAGCCAAATGACATTATTGACAGGTTGAAGCTGGATTTGCTGATGTTGAGGCTCTTCATCTGATGTCGCTTGTGGGACTAGCTGTCTGGAAACAGTATTGGATTCCACTCCAATACTAGTGCATCATTGAACATTCAGCTGCTCCCTATGCTGTGTTTAGGAACAGGTATCTGTTTTGTGAAAACACATGTTTCAGAGTGGAAAAAAATGTTGGAAGAATAAGACTAGGGATTGACATCCTTTCATGAGAGAATGTGGTTCTTCTAAAGCGAAAACTGACTGAGGGAGAGGCTGTGTTTTGTTTCAGTCTGGGGGAACAGGAATTTGTAACTTGTGCTTAAAAACCAAACAAATCCCTACACACCCCCAACCCTGCGAATTTAACTAGAATAGTTTATTTTTCTTTCCTAATATGAACAGCCCAAATTACACATTTTGGACTGGTTGTTCAGGTGTTGTTCTCTCTATTGCATGTTTATTGTCTGTTAGGGCTAGCTACAGTACTTCAGATTTATAGAAAAGTATCTTTTTCCTTTAACACAAAATCTACTTGTTTTTTGTATTTAAACAAGCTAGTCCAACTGACTCGAACTAGATAATTTTCTAGAAGCTATTGGCTTCTAGCCCCAATTTCCATGCCTTCTAGGCATGAACTTCAGTTCAGTTCTAGAAAGCGGTAAGCTAGACATTTTTTTGATTTTCTGGAAGTAGGGTTTATCTGTACAACTTGGCCTGTTATTAAGTCTGATATGTTATAGCATAAACTTGAAACAGCATTTGTAACTGTATACATTTACAATAGTTTCTTCCCAGTTAGTCTAGGGGAAAAACACAAAAATAGTGTGGCGTGTGGTGAGATTTTTAGGAAAGCTGGATTAAGGATTCCTGCCAGAAGTGAACTTGAAGGGCTTGAGGGGAATATTCTTGATCAATAGAAAGAAAAGTAGATACGCATAACATGAGTAATAGTAATGGAGTGAAGCAAAAAGACAAAAAGACTAGAAATAAAGGGGGGGGGCGGGAGGGAAGAGGGGGGAAGATGTAAAAACAAAGGTGGTTCTTGCATTGTTGGGAGGCAAACCTATTCTGAAAAGTTCTAAGACTTGTTCCTTAGTCAGTACAGGAATGGAAGAGAAAATAACTGGTGGGAGACACTGTCCGTTACACACGGGGTTTGTTGCACTGGGAAGGGAGCCTGAGGAAGTGAGGTTGGCCCGAGAGAGAGAAGCCTGTACTGGTGAAAGGTTGTCGTAGGATTTTAATACCAGGATAGGAACGAATGGGCAGAACAGATCTGCTTAAAGAAAAGCTGCAGCATTCAGCTGGGTGCTGGAGGCACCTGGTGGTGGGCCAGCCTTGCCAGCAGCGGCGGTGCAAGAGTCTCTCCCAAACTGCAGCCCAAGGATTTGTTGCCGCCATCGTGCTCGCCAGTCTTCTGCCTTTTTGATGTGAATGGACCAAACCACGGCTCCGAGGCCTGGAGAGCAGGTTCAGTTTGAGGTGGGATGTCTGGAGTGCGATAGCTTGGTTGTGTTAGAAATGGGAATGATAATTTTGAATTTCCTGCATAGTTTTGTGCAAGAGATGGGCACACACTGCCTTCACGGCAGAATTTCCTCTTTGGACCTTCATTGTTTTCTTACATGGTTACACTGATGTACTTGTTTCTCATCTGAAATCATGGATCTACTTTTTTTTTTATTCGTGTATATCGTTCTTAAGAAGTAATAAAGTTATGGTGCCTCTAGAGCTGCTAATGGTATTCAAGAGCTCGGTTAATTAAAAAAAAAAAAAAGGCCTGGTTCTTCATCGTTTCCCTGTTGGATGCAGCGTCTGCCCTGAATACACATTTCTAAGCCGAATGCTCCCACTTGAGCTGCCTGTTTACATGCAGCAGGGATTCAGACAAAATATACAGTGTTGTGTGAAAATGTTAATGGGCATGGGGGAAAATTTTTTTTGGACTGCTGAGGAGTAATTATAACACTTCACTAAGCTTAGCAATACGATTCATTATTTAGTGCTTCAAGCAGATTCTGTGGCAAAAGTTGGAGATAATCTTGCAGCTTCTTTGCTCTCTGACCTTGTGAAGATGAGTGGAAGCTCTAAAATGGATTTAAGGTTTTTAATAACAATATTTGTATGTAAAGGATACAGACAAGTAGCTGAGCAAACTTTACCTGTTGATCCCATTTTAGCCTTTTCAGCATAATCATTAAAATCTAAAAAGGGAGTTTTGTTGGTGGGTGGATTTTACTGTTTTGTTTTTTAAAATTAATTAATATTGCTTTGCGGTGTTATAAGAACCATGTGAGTGAGGAGCTAAGCCTTCCTCTGCTGCCTCCTAGGTGCCAGGTTTTGCACAAGGGCAGAACTTGATCCACCCATCAGATGTTAATGATTCTTCAACAGCAGTAGTTTTCCTTTGGCTCTGTAGTCAGGTGAATACAGTGTTTATACAGCCTGTTTAAAATCAAGTACTTTGTTAATAGGGAGAAACCATTAGGGAGGAAAAGGGGTTTTAAACAGTGTTAGCGCTTATTTGTTTCACATAAGGCCATATTCTGCTCATGCAGTCTAGTCAGGCTTTATTTTTTTCTGGAGACCTTCACCAGGATATTGTCTGCCTGATTTTTCTCCAATGCTCATCTCTTTCTCTTGCCTTTTAAATTAACAACATTGAGGTTTTTGATCTCTTCTGTTTTCAAGACAATTTATTCTTCTAGCAAACGTGAAGGGTTTGTTCAGAATAAGCATCTACCCTTGCATGCCTCTTGATGGTTAATCCAAAGTATGCACATGCTGAGGGTTTCAGTAAATCTTGTCAACCAATGTGAAGTCCGTCACAATGGGCACGCTGCCATGTGTGGATTGTGTTTTGTTTGACTGAAGATGGATTGGGGAAGGGGAGGAGGGGGGGAAGGAAGAATACTGTAATGAAGTTTGCTGTTGAGCATGTTGCTGCTGTGACTCCCAGATTACCCATTTCAGAAATGTTACCTTACACAACTATTGCTGAGTTTTCTCTGTGCTGAGAAAGCAAGTTGTTGGGATTTCTTCCTTTTGAAAATAAATGAAAAATAGTGTAGTACTTCCATGTTGACTCTTTGACTAGAATATGTTTTGAGAACTAGTGCTTTTATCCAGGAGATAAACAGATTTTTTCTTCACGTTAATTCTGTTTGAACCAGTGGTGAACCAGTTCAGAATGGTGTTTCATTCACAATTGTTTGGTCAGCAAAAAGTTAGAATTCTGCTTTCCTTTTTGATTGTTTTTTTCAATGGTATCCACTAAGCCATAGTGATGCTGAATAGCTGTGTAGTTGTGTGCTAGTCTTGCTATAGAGCCAAATCCCTAGGAAAGAGCTTCCTCCTTGTGTTACTTCACTCCAGAATAGATGGGTTAGCACCACCTTTTCCTTTTATCGTCTGAATGATTGTGTCTGTGAGCTTACACTTTTTGTGTGGTGTTTCTGTAAGTGAAATGCTTTCTAGGAAGTTTACTATACTATTTTGTATTCTAAAATATTACTGGGCTTCTGGAAATGTCCATGTAGATTACAGGGGGTTTATATGGTTGAAGCGTGTGTGTGTGTGTGTGAGATAACTAATGCTGCATAAATAATTCACAATAAATAATTCATCTAATTAATTTAGACTTTCTTTCTGCTTGTCAGTTGTCTGTGGGGAAACTGCAGTTTCCTTAGACATACTTGTTTTGGAAGTGTTAAAGTGCTTTGGAATTTTTCTTTGTGAAGCGGTAACAAATGCATTGCAAACTTGAAATTTTTAGTATAAACTCTTTGGAAATTGTGGCTTTCACAAATACTAAACTGTATTTCAATCATTTTCGAGAAATATCAATAGAAATAAAGCTCTGAATAGCTCAATAGAATAAGAAAATCTTAAAAGAATCAGTAAGACTGGTCCCGCTCCACCTGTTTTCAGGTTTCCCTTTTGCTGAGAAAAAGGCCCCAAACCAACCTGGCCCCCAACAAAGACAAAAAAAACAACCCACCACCTACAATTCCTTCATCAAAAGCTGTTTGTAATTTTTTTTTAGCACTTTTTTCCCCCCAGGAAACAACTGTTCTGTTAAACGTCCTTTTCCTATGAGGAAAGGATCACTTTTCTGTTCTAGTAGTGGTCAATTTGTGTATGGTTATTTTTCTGTGAATGCTCAGATGTAAACACTGCATTTATGGATAATGGTGGTTTTCAACTTCTTTTTTCTGATTCTGCACATACTTGAATATTTCTGTTTCTGTTGAATAAGAAACAATGTTTTCAAAACCAGTATAGTTCAGTGTCTATGGATATTCACATATTTACCAAAAGTCATATGGAAAAATGTTGTTATCTAGTCAAAATTCTCACAATGCAGCCATGGTGATTTATGAATGAAGAAGTAATTTTTTAGTCCAATATTGTGTGTTACATTTAGAATTATTCTGTAACTAATGGTTGTGAGGGCTTTAAATTTTTTTTCCTTTTCCCTGTCTTACTTAGTGAGCATCCAGTTCTCCCCTTAAAGAGTTGACTTCAGGCCAATATTTACTGTCGGCAAACCGAGCATGTTGTTGTTTTTCCCCTCTGTGGTTGCAAGAACTTGCAGAATTGCTAAGAAACTGCTGAGAGTTCAAGTTGCTGTATTGCTTGCAGCTGCTTAAATACGTTTAATTGAACATGCTGCTTGTTTATTCTGTCCTTTTACAGTGAAATGACAGCTTTTATCGTAGGTTACAAAACAAGCATCTTTGCTGTAACACCCGATAGCCTTGGTCTGCAGTGGTGGGCAGGAAGTCCGCTGGCATTTGTGGGGCGTCCGTGTGCCCAGACCTGTGCAAATTGGGACTGTGAGGACTTCCATGCAGTTCTTTGCCTTGTAGAACAGTATTTTAGGGCAGAAATTGTGTAGGTCTTTCTTTTGTTACTAAAGCTGCATGAATATATTTGGTTTTTTATCAGCACTGAACATCTTTAATTTTTATGTGCATTCTCCTTGGCATCAATGGCTATAACGAGAACAAAAATACCATTTTCTTCAGTGTGTTTTGACCTGGTTGCCATCACTTAGTAAACATGGAAAGGTTTAATTACAAATATTTAATAGAATGGTGCATGACTGCTTGAAACATTAAATTACTATTGAAGCAAAAGTCAACTAAAGTAAACTTGAAATTGGATTGATTTAAGAGCATAAATAATTTTAAAGTAATTCTGTGCTTTTGTGATTATATGGAGTAGATAGCACTGGTTCCTTTTTGTTTAAATATAAATGTTGTATAAATATCTTACATAACACAAAACACATGGGATTTTCATTGTAGCTGTGGAGGATGTAGCTCACTTAGGAGAGTCCAAGTATGAATATATAAATGAATAAATTATATCTTCTGTAGTGTGTGATATAGAAAGTAGACGATTGGCTCACAGCCAGGAGATCTCCTTTTTAGTTAAAGCAAACATACGTTTCTATGGCAATAAAAGCAAATTTAAAATGTAGGTGGTTCTGACTGTTGCTAGTCTAAAATAAAGGTGGCGGTTGCAGAATAGTTCATTTCATAGCCAAATGAAAACAAGATTTTTATTAAAGAAAAATGCATCTATATTGCCCCAAACTTCATTTTTAAAAGTTTGAAATGTAAGCTTTTTCTGATATTTATTTTTCCCCTCCTATAATTTCTCCTTCTGGCTTTTCACTGTGTGTAGCAAAAATCAGTCTGCATATAAATGCTATACAAATCTTTTGTTGTTGTCAAGTAGATTTAAACTTTAATAGTGATTTGCATTACCTTTGCAACTTTTGTATTTTGTTGGGACTTTAAGTTTTTAATATTTTGTTAAGTGATGTTTCTTTGTAGTAGTACCTGGAGACAAGAGGCATGAGAATATTGTAACGGAAGATAAATTAAAGCAGTATTTAACAACACCAGATTGGTAGGGTGGGTAGGGGATAACAGGTTGCAAATAGATAGAGTTGAATATAGTGAGAAGCGTTTATCCTACTCTAATTACGGCACAGTATAACAATGGAAGAGGTCTGAGACACCATTTCCTCTCTAGATTGGATTGTTTAGAGCTTCACATCCCTTTGCAGCACATTCCCAGAAGAGTGATCCATTATAGAATACCCAAATACCATGTATCACATGAATGAGTGGCCTCAAATCAATCAGCCTGCCTCTGGCTGTCATACTTGGTATCCTTCAAGCTGATTACTTTTTTTGGTCTCCAAATCTTCCCCAAATCGGTAGGGTAGACTACAGGGGCCTGAGGGTTTAATATATGTGGGGGTTTGGGTTTTTTTAAGAAGGGAGTATGGGCAGCCAATTTCATATGTAGGATGATGTTTTGCAGCCAAAACTTGCTGTTATTTAAATATAGTGTGTGTGTACGTAAAAAACAAATAGTCTCTTTTTGGTCACTCCTACAATTTGATTTGTTGTGCCATACCCTAACAGAGACAGAGTTTGACAGGTCCCGGAAATGTTTACGTTCGTTTGGCAGGATGGGAACAAGTGGTACCAATCCAAGGTTGAAACTGGATCTTTCAGTTGATCTTAATGTCCGATTTCATGACATCTTCTTTTGCAACAACAGTCAAGATTTTCTTAAAGTTATAACCTCAGAATATTTAATGTGGAAACATCAACCTAAATTTGCAGAGATTCTGGTATTATCTATGAGATGCACCCTCATTTCCCTCACTGCAGTGGATGCTCACTTGGTTGTCCTTGGTAATTCACATAATCAGTGTTAACTACTCGGTGTCAAAGGCAACTGATGAAATACCATGAAAAGACATATGGTCTGTGCCAGCTGACTGCTGCTGGGGGTGCTGGGGTGGTGGGTTTGAATGCTCCAGTTCCTATCCGACAGGGAGGAGTTGAGACCTAAATAAAGGGCTTTGGATAGCTGAGCTGCCAGGAGCCAATGAAGCTGTTGCTGCTGAATGCTTTATTAGGGAAAAACTGCCCAGTTTTATATGATATAAATCCATGTATAAATGTACGGAATTATAGTTAATGAATAGTGCTGTAAGCCTAGAAGTAATATATATACTCCGGGGCTGCGCAATGATAATGTTTTGATTTTAAATATTTCTTGACATGCTGTATTAGATGTAAATCCTTGAAATATACAGAAAGACACATTTTTAAACGTAGCTTAATTTATTCTATATTTGAATGGAACTGTAATGTAACCCAGCAACATTACAGAGGAGGTAGAAATTTTTTGTTGTTGTTATTTAGTTATTTTGAGGCAAATGATTTGTATTTTACAAATGTGAGAAGTCATCGCTCAGTTTAGCATTCTGTTCTCATCTGAGAAACATTCACTACCATCTGCAGCCAGTCGTATGTTGTGCTGTGTGAGCCTGGCTCCAAATACAAAATATCAGCTGGTCTGTGAAGTGCTATCTTTGACAATTCCCCCAAAACATGACGGATGGAGGTCAAGATAGTCTCGCTTCAGGTCCAGGCAGATCCATGAAAAATGTGAATTCTGGAAAATGTCACGGGTCTTTCACAGATGCAGCTGCATTTTACTAGGCTATGCAACTCATAATGGTATGTTAGGAGATGCGACATCACAAACTCCTTTAAAATAAGGCCTTCTAATATGCTTTGAGTTTATACTTTTTTCCTTCTTAGCAGCTGAAACTGGTTTTAAAAATCAACTGAGAGTTATTTTGAAATGTAGTTTTAATAAGCTTGCACTCTTCTGCTCTGCAGATAAACTGTTCCTTTCTTCTTGAGCTTCAGCACAGAGAAGTTAACATGCAAAACCTGTTATATGCCTTTTCCTACCTTATATTTGGAACCTCATGAATCTGAAGAGCTCAGCAGTTTTAAACCAGTTTTCTTTTATCGTGACTTGGATAATTTCAAACAATCCTCTTTTCCTCCTGGGGTACTTCTTAAATGTATTCATTTTATTTGACGATAAATTTCCCCCTTTACATTCTTAATATACTTGCAGATTTTAATATTGTTTTATGCTGATGTCAGTTTTAGACCTAATTTTTTGCTTACATTTTATAGTGATACTGAGACATTAGTGTTACACAAGACAAAATTTGTGAATTTTATTTGTAAGACATAACCATTGAAAACTGCTAATCAATTTTGTGTAAATCCTATATGATATTCTGCTCAAAAGTGTAGTATTTTGTTGCTATAGTGATGAGCACAGTAGGTTTTTTTCAGGATTTTTTTGCAGCAGTTTATAATAGTTGAAATGGTTGCAAAGAGAAGAAGTATCGTCTACAATTTGAATTCCATTGAGAATATAAAACTTGAATGACGTATAAACTGGTTTTGTAATATGAGTTGCCTTTAGGGCCCGACTTGTAGTAATGCATTGTATCCAAATATTACCTGTGCAATAAACTTGGATTTAACATTTAAATTAGTTCAAGAAGATTTTAAATGTACTTGTTCAATTGGAAACATTTTTGCAAGTGATTTACTTGAAGGATTTGATTATATGAAGTGGAAACTCTTATTTGTCTTTAGAGAGAGTTTGCATGTTTGTGTGTTTTGGGGTTTTTTCAGTGATTCACGTTTCTTTGTAGATAGAGCAGCAGACATCAGATGTAGCCTATAAGGGCTGTATATGTTTTTCCTGTTTGTTATATTTCTTAGTAAAACCATGTAAGAACATCTATTACTACAGTAAGTGAACCACTCCTGTCATAATGCATCAGCAAACTTCTTATGTGCTTGGTAAAGTGACTTGTAGTTGTGGGTTAGTGGTGATCCTGAAAACAAGAAAAGTTTACTTTTTCTTCTTTTTTTTAAAAAAAACACATTTGTTGTTAAAAAGCATTAAAAATTACACTCGTGTGTTCATGAACTGTTAGGAAGCACAGTGTGGAGCCAAACTCCTTAAAAGCTGAAGCAAACCACTTTCTCCTATTTTCTTCCATTTGAAGTATTTTGGACAGGGGGTGTATAAAACAGGCTGGAAATAAAAGCTTCAGTTCCTCTTACAACTCTTCCGCTACTAAGATTCGAGGTAGTGGATAGCCTATAGGTAGCGGTCCTTACACAGCTTCACTGATGAGAGATCAAGGCCAACGGGCTATTTTGCAGAACAATTAGTTGAGGCAATGTGATTTAATTACTGGTAGAACTGAGAATAGACCCAAGGTATTAAGTGCTTTGACTACAGCACCTTTCTGAGAGACAGTATAGTTCACATACTGTACATGTCACCTCTGAAATGTGCTTACACCATTTACTATTCACTATTACATGGCATCTTCAAGTGGCAATAGTGGTGCTACATGACTATTCTTGTCTCATTTAGTACTAATAATGTATGGATTGACGTGACTGCACACAGATAGTTGCACATTTTTTTTTAATTGACAAAATATGTATGTTGGTAATGCCACAAGAGCATTCAGCGGTAATACTGGAAGGACATGCAGAAGTGAAGAGAAGCATTCACACATCTATGGAAATGAAAGAATTAAATTGCTTGTAATTTTACTTATGTGTTTATGTAGGCATATTAGCCCAATCTTGATTCAGCAGTAGCCACCAGCAATTGTCTTGGAAAGAACAGAAGAAGAGTCTGAGCATGCATGGTATTTTACTCAAGTACTGTTCCAGTTTGTGATGATTTTGGATTTATCATCCATTAAATGGTCTGGTCTCCCCATGTATACTTTTAGTATGTTACACATAGTTAAGCCGTAACTGTAAATTTACTACAGTGTGGAATGTGTGTATTTGTTTTAATTCTGTAACTTTTTTAAATCTGAGGGTTTTTTCAGCTTTTCAGGAGGTGTTCTTATGTGTTTAAATGTAGGGTGTTGTTGTTTTGTTTTGTTTTGTTTTTTTTAAGGTAACAACTAAATGTTCCAAAAGTTTACAGCAACTAATTCAATTTTTTTGAACTGATTTTTTTGGTGGGATTTGCCTTCTGTTAGCAAAGTTCTTTAGCCTTTTTCAGGAAAGGTATTTCTTGGTTTGCAATCTGAAAAAAGTACGCACCTCTTGATTGCTGAATAACTGTATTTTTGAAATCCTCAATGCAATGAGGTCCTACTAATCCCACTTTACAGAGAGAGAACAGGCAAGGGCTTTGCACTAAAGGAAGTTTCCAAGGATTATGTGAGGCTTGTGAATGGGATTCAGCTCCCACAACTACCCTTGGCAATACTAGACCATCCTCAAAATTTTATGCTAAAGTACATGAGCTTGTATATGCACCTTGAGGGGAGGCAGAGGCTGCGTGCCAGCTGCACGTGGAAGCTCTTCAGAAGCTCCAGGTGTGGATGCTGACAAAGCTGGCTTAGTACTAAAAATCCAGGCAAACGTACCCAAGTGGGTGCTGCTAAACCAAGCAAGTGTTCAGGCTCTTATTCCATGGCTTAAGCAGCTCAGAATAGAATTCACCCTTGGATAGAGTCCTGCTTCATTCGGGATGATATTCTCTTGTATATCCTTGTTTGGAGGTTGGTCTGTGTAATTTCTGTGCAGGTAAGACAACAACAAATTGTCACTGAGTTGTGGTGGGATTCCGGATGCCCGTGAGGAGGATTTCTGTGTGGCCTGTAGGTCTCACACAAGTCTGAAACACTCGAATAGTCTGGGACAGGGGCTGTGACAGGCGTTGCTGTTGTCTTTGAAGCCTGGTGCTTGACTGGCCTTCTCTCAGCAGCTTGGCGTGCTGTAATTCTCAAGACGTAAGAAACCCAGCTCCATCAGTGGAGTCTGTTCGTGTGCTTTCCTTATGTGAGCTGAGCTGCTGTGCACACAATAACACTCTTACAGTCTCTTTAAAAATTATAATAAGCAACACGAAGAAAAATCCTAAGAAATTACTGTGAAAAAATTGCATTAGATGGCTAACTACGTAAATGCATCCCCAAAGACAGATGCAGACAATCAGCGTGCTTTACATCTTGACTTGTTTTAAGGTGAAACATATGTTTGTACGAAAAGCTTTCTAGTCGAAACTGGAGTCACAAATTAATCCCTGATGCATGTTTGAAGTACAGACCTCCTGAAGGATGAGCTCTGGGGAATGCTTTTTGTCCTATAGCTTTCAGTTGGTTCATATTTTCTTCATTTCTTTAACCTGTTTTTATTACTTCTTGAGATCTACAGTTGTCTTTCGATTTCTTTAATTCTTGTGATACTTTATAGGGATAGATACTTTTTGTTTCTTCTACTGTTTCAATAACAATGGCTAATGAATTGGTATCTACAAGGAATGCTTAGGAAAAATTGAACTAAGACTTGCTGCTCGCAACTGCAGGTTTTGCTGTACTTGAGGGAAATCAGAACTTGAAATTTTGCCCGTGTTTACTTTTGGTCTGTATCTGTCATGTCAGCTTGTCTTAAATGAATTTTCTTTTTGTTTATAGCTTATTTACTAAGGATGTTACATCCAGAAGGATAGAGTCTTGTACATTAGTCCTTGGAAACAGTGTCCTAAACTTTGCCTGTACATAAGCAGGAAGCAGTGATCGCCTCTGAGATTAGGCTGAATGTTTGATACTTTCTGTGGTAGCATTATGCCATCAGGTAACATTTTCAGTAAAACAATTTTCATTTAGTGTAGTGCATCACTTTTTGAAGGAGTGACACAGTGGTGCATCTCAGCAGTACCTTACCCCAAGTTCATGTACTTCCAAAAGATCAGCCTGAGCACTTCGCATATACTATGACAGTGTTGCCATACTGGAATGAAAAACAAACTTGGCCTTGTAAAAGCCACAGCTGAGGTTTCGCCAATAGTTCTGAGAATCTGCAATATCAGTGTGAAAAAACAGACTCTGAAAAATTGCAGGGAGAAGGGGAGTGCGTTCTCACTGGTTAAAAGTGTAGTGGTTTAATGACACTGTTTTTCTCCCTCCCCCGCAAGGATAAGTTATTAATGAATCTCTCTGTTCCGACCTTTTCGGGCTATCCATGTCCAGAAAGATTTGTTACTCCTGGGACAAGCAAGACCTTCAGACACACTTCTTTGGTATACCTGGAAGAGATGGCTGAAATGTTCATTCTGAGTATGTATCTGTATACATTTCCAGGTTAAATTTACTTTTCTTCAATTCTTGAAACTGAATATGCCCGCTGAATGTAAGAAAAATTCTTTTTAAATACAGACTGTGGATTTTTTCCTTCTATTTGATATAGATAAAACATGAAGTGCACTTTAAGGAGCAACTGAATTATTTGTATAGTTCATTCTGAAAAGTCTTGCATTATTCACTTTTTTTCTTTGATGCCAGGCTGCTGCTATCATGGTGGTGCTCTTTGAGAAAGCAACAGCAAGCAAAATATAAATAAACATTTGTTCTGCTCTTATTAACTGAAAAGCTGTTGTCATGCTGTAATTAATTTTGGTTTTCTGCTCTTTAGTATGTACATGTCTTTTGAGGCTTGCCTTCCAGCATATACCAAAAAGTGAACAGCCAAAAGTCACTGTTTCAGTGACAAGATTAGTGTGTTTATTACCCTCTTAAGTATTTCTTTCCATCCTTGTGAAATAAGGGAATATGTTGGAGATGCAGATGTTAGATCTCTGTCATCATGCTTGAGATTGGAATAATTTCAATTGGTTTTAGTGTGAAGATTTTTCTTTAGTTGTTTGAACGTTACATAGTGCGTTTGTGGAAAACTTAAAATTTATACAATCTTTCCAGTTGGTCCTTGTGGTGTAATGTCACAGGGAGTTAGTGTCACTGATGAACTTTGAGACTATAAAACAAATACTTGGCCTTCGGGAGGAACAAAGTATAAGTAGAGTGTGGTGTTAGGAGGGGTGTTAGGAGACCTGATTTACATGATGGAATTGGGTAACAAATGCTGAGTCAGGGGATTGTTCTTCTACAGCAGTGTATATTGGTAGAGCTTCATGGGCTGAAGAGTCAGGATGGTTCAGTGTCACCTTGCACAGAAGGAAGGGCATGCTGGCGCTTACTTTTTATGCTGGTAGTCTGAAATGGTTACTTAAATGTTGATGTCTCTTCTCTGGACAGAACTGTATGGTTTTGCTATTGTTATGTCACATTGGCCACTTCTGAGAGCTTTTTTCTACCTGAGGCCCAGGAAGAAGTGTGTCATGTAGATGACACTTGTGATCATTGTCTTCATCCACCGAGAACAGAAAAGCCTCCCGTTTTAAATCAATGTCATTGCAATACCATCTATCAGATGTGAATGGTGAAGTGAAATACTGCTCTTCTCAATCACAGAATTGAGTTGCTGTCCTTTACTGAGGAAGGTCACTTGTTTAAAATCTGAATTCCTGTATTGTAGCACAGTGGGATGACATTACTTTAATTTCTTCTAGACTTACGCTCACAGGTTAGTTTACAAAGTGAATTATCTGGAAGAATCAATGTTAAAAAAAATGTTCAGCTTCTTGTATAAATAGCATCATGCATCACATCTTTGGAGGTTTGAACTTCCTCCATAAAGTCCTAGTTCTTTGTAATGGTGATGGAATCTAGTGGAAGGTGTGAGCACACGTGAGTGAGCTGCGTCGCAGGGGGTCGCTGGGTATTCTTGAAGTAAACACCGGGCTTCGTAGCGGCATAGGACAGCACCCTCACTGCAGGCCATCTGTGGAGGGGGTAGAAGAAAGAGCAGTTGCCTGAGGCAGCTGCAAAGCTTCCAGGCGCTGGAGCCAGATCTACCCTCCCGTGTCCTTTTCACGTAAGGGCACCATGTGCTGATCTCGCTTTGCTGGTATGTGTGTGGGTTCACTCCTCCGGATCTGTTCCTCTCCTGCAGGCTGCTGCCTCCCCAGCTCCTTTTGTAGAGGCTGTTGTTGTTTTTCTGAATTTTAGGTGCTGTTTGCTGATAGAAATTTTGCTGCATCCCATATCTTCGCTGCTTCTCCCATAGTCTGTTGTGGATGGTGAGTTACAGCTCAGCCTCAGTATTTCTCATGGGAAGCTTGTGTGCTTTCCTTTAATGATAAGTAATGTTGGACCACTTCCATTTTCATATGTTGTTTTAGAGATGCAGAATGTAGTGTGTAGTGTTCCTGCAGAGTGCTTGGACCTGGGTTTTGCTGACCTTGGCAGGCAGCTGCTGCCCACAACAGACAGAGACCCAAGCAGAACCAGCCACTGCTTGAAAACTCCCGTCTGGACTGGAAGTGAAAGAGCCGGCATTCCAGCTCAGAAGTCTGCAGTGCCACCTGGAAGTGCCATCTATAAATGTCTTCATGTACTTTGAGTCAATGTGGGAGAAATCAGTTGTATTTTTGTGGCACAATTGACGTTTTCTCCTAAGCCCTCTCATCTGATGGCAGCAAATGGTTTTCTTCAAAACTACCTCTTTGAGAAGTTTGGTAGGTTTTTTGTTGTGGGTTTTTTTTCTTTCAGTAAATTACAACGACACTCATAACCACAGGTTTCTGCTTTCCTTCATCCCACTTTAGTCCCAGCTCTTGCTCAGCTTCTTTAAATGTGTCGTTTCTTAAAGACACCACACGTATCCGTGGTTTTTCTTAAAAAAAGCACTTCTGGACAGAGTGCTGGGCCATCTTGTCGTGGACCATGCTTTTGCCAAGAAAGATTGGACCGGATGATCTCTGAGGTGCCTTCCAGCTCAGTATTCTATGTTCTATGATACTTAATACTGCAAAGGATGGTCTGAAATATGAAAAAACTTAAATGTATGTTGACTTCAGTCAGCTGCTATCGATTGAGCTCATGATTATCTAAAGCCAATACAAAATCCCCTTTCCTGTGGTGTTTCCAAGCAACCAGCACCGACCGGTGAGGGAAGTGTGAGACGTGCAGTGAGACCTCGCTGGCTGCTGCGAAATGGCCAGCAGCGTCTGCAGGGTGAGGCTGGGCAGGAGGAGGTGAACTGGGACACCACAGTTGACTGCCATGATGGGATGCCTGCCTTGAGACGTGTATTTAAATGGTCAAAAGGTGTGTGCAGGCTGGTCTGAAGAAAAGATAGTGTCATCACTGAGCAGCAGAAAGTAAAGTAATTTGTATTTGATGTGAAGGCTTGTATCTGAAACTGTTACATTTAAAATGCACTTAAATAGTGGCCTTCCCTGAAGTTGGAAGTATGGAGACACATTGCAGTGACGTTGATAAGTTAATCTCTTTGATGTTTACATTGCCGTTGGCTTAGTAATGATAATGTGTACCTAAATTTGTTCCTAGTGGACAAGATTTGGCTTTTATTTGAATTGAAAGCATCCTTTTAGTTTCCAACAAAACAAGTAGCAACACAGTAAACACTTGTTTCAACTGATTTTAAAAAGTAAAAGCCAATTTATTCAACCTTCCCATATATCTTCTGATGGATCTGTTCTAAAATATTAAATTCTTTTTCCATTGTTATATGTTGATTGTCCCTGAAAATCCAGGATGCAAGAAAAGGACTGCAGTGGGTTGACCCTGGCTGGATGATGGGTACCCACCAAAGCCGCTCTGAAACTCGCCTCCTCAGCTGGACAGAGGAGAGAAAATACAATGAAAGGCTCATGGGTCGAGATGAGGGCAGGGAGAGATCACTGGCTAGTTACTGTCACAGGCAAAACGAATTTGACTTGGGGAAATTACTTTAATTTATTGCCAATCAAATCAGAGTAGGGTAATGAGAAAATAAAAACTAATCTTAAAACACCTTCACCCCACCCCTCCCATTTTCCTGGGCTTAACTTTACCCCAAAATTGTCTACCTCCTCCCAGGGACCAGGAATGGGCATTGCGGTCAGTTCATCACATGTCTCTGCCGCTCCTTCCTCCTCATGGGGAAGACTCCTCACACTCTTCCCCTGCTCCAGCATGGGTCTCTCCCATGGGAGACAGTCCTCCACNATCAGAGTAGGGTAATGAGAAAATAAAAACTATTCTTAAAACACCTTCACCCCACCCCTCCCATTTTCCTGGGCTTAACTTTACCCCAAAATTGTCTACCTCCTCCCAGGGACCAGGAATGGGCATTGCGGTCAGTTCATCACATGTCTCTGCCGCTCCTTCCTCCTCATGGGGAAGACTCCTCACACTCTTCCCCTGCTCCAGCATGGGTCTCTCCCATGGGAGACAGTCCTCCACAAGCATCTCCAATGTGAGTCCTTCGCACGGGCTGCAGTTCTTTATGAACTGCTCCAGCATGGCCCCTTTCCACGGGATGCAGTCCTTCAAGAATAGACTGCTCCAGCATGGATCCCCAACAGGGTGACAAGTCCTGCCAGCAAACCTGCTCCAGCTTGGACTCCTTTCTCCACGGGTCCACAGGTCCTGCCAGGAGCCGGCTCCGGTGCAGGCTCTCCATGGGGTCACAGCCTCCTTCAGGCATACACCTGCTCCAGCATGGGGTCCTCCATGGGCTGCAGGTGGGTATCTGCTGGCTGGCATTGGCTCTGTCGGACACTGTGGACGCTTCTAGCAGCTTCTCACTGAAGCTACCCCTGCAGCTCCCCTGCTACCAAAATCTCACCACGCAAACCCAATACAAGGGCGTAGAACATAACCAGCTCTCAGAACTTGCCTTTATTTTTCCCCTGCTTCCCTGACAGCCCTCATAGTTTTTATCATTATTTACTAAGCTTGTCTAGTAAGAAGATTCCCTCTAGCCCTACTGGAGGGAATAGGACCTTACAATTCTGTTGAGAAAAAAACATTATTCTACAGGAAAAAAAATAAAATCTTCCATTTCTTGTCAAAAGCTATCAACAGTAATGGTAAAGGACCTGAGGTAACTCTCAGGTTTTATGCTGAACTTGCAAAACTAGTAATGAGGAGGTCAAAACCAAACAAACAAAAAGACAGGAAAAAGAATAAAACTCAAGCCCATAGGGAGCTGCTGCATGATTGAATATATTGTGCTAGAGTTAGAAAAAACTAAATTAATTTTGTCCTATATTTTTTCTAAATTAATTTTAAATAAAATCTAATAATTCATAGGAGCAACTTATATTGCATTTTTCCTAGTGTGGTTTTATGCAGAACCATTCCAGTTGCTGTCAGCTACTGAAAGATACATTGACTGCGTCAGCATTAGCATTTTGGCTTGGAACAGCAACGTAGCTCTGCAGTGAGTCTCTTCTCATCTCCCGTCGTCACCCCCACGTGCTGTTTGTTCAGATCACAAAGCAGTGTTAGTGCCCACGGAGTAACTCCCTTCAGGGGGAACTAAACCAGAGGTCTTGTCCAGGGATGCATTCAACGTGCTTGGATTCTTTTGGAGATGAGAAGGTTCAAATCAACGACAGAGTCTCAGGGCAGCTTCTAAGAGCCTGTGTGTGGCAAAGTTCTGCCTAGGGGACTGGGCTAAATCTAGTCTGACATAAACCCTACAAGTAGCATGTTATGTACATCTAGGGACCTCGTCTTCAGGTGGCTTCACCTGGTGATCCCTGCCTCCTGCACTGCGTTACTTGCCGAGATGCACGTGGTCATACTGCTTCCTAAACTGCATGTCGCTCAGAACAATTAATTTTCGTTATAAATGAGTGAGCTTCTGTGTTAAAATATTATTGTATAACTTAGTGTACAAGCCTATTGTTAAACTTAAGGATAATTAGGTGTGGGGGGTTGTGTGTATCCTCCCTTTACCCCAATCAAAATTAGCACGTCTCCATAGAATAAAGGACTTCATAGTATTTTCTCTCCTTGAGGTAAATACTTTTCTTTGTGGTGGAATTGATCTCAAAGTTACTGTGCCATGGCAAAACTTCTCATCCCAAGTGTTGTAATTTGCACTAAGTGTGAATTTACAGTTGAGTAATTTTTGGTAATGCAAATGATTAATTTGCATTTTATTGGGTTAGATTCAGTGATCAAGTCAGATGAGTATTATGTCTCAGCGTTACTCTACAAGTTTTATGGTATTTGATCTTAAGCCATTCCCTTCAGATGAATGCTGGGTACTTGAATGAAGATTACTTTGCGCCTTCTTGGGCTGGTAATTATCTTTGGCAAAATACTTGCAGAGATCAGTTTGTGACTGCAGGCATAATTTGCTTTTTCCTTGTCTGTCAGTGTTTCTATGAAACATTATTATTGTCTAGCTTATGTTACCCTAGTGCTCTCCAAAATGGAAAACTTCCTTGGTTTGTCTGGTTGCCAAAGTCAGCCTAGAGTGTGAACTAGTCAAAGGTGGTGTCACTTCTTGATTTTCCATTGTATTTGGTACTTATGTACTTATATCTGCCTTTTTTTTTTCCCCCCATATGCTGTAGCCAGGCAAGTCATTCTTGCCTCCACTCTCTACCTTCTTCCATGCTTGTCTGCGGGTATCTTCACCCTAGCTGTGTAGGTGCAGAATGCATTTAGGTGTATATAGGTGGAGAACGTATATAGATGTGTATGGGGGGACAATGGAACTGAATTAGCTTCTGAGATTGGTTTCACAGCCTGCATGATCAGAAGCAGCAATTTTTCTCAGTGACTAAGTGTCAGCTCAGAGAAAGGCAGCAAATGTGAGGTCAGTGAATGGAGATATTTGGAAATCCACCATGAATCGTAGGTGGCCCAAACACTGCAGCTTTCTACCAGCTTTGCTCTCCCTCTGTTTTTGTTTACAAGTTTCCCCCAGACTTCCTGCCCAAGAACTTTTTCTTTCTGCCTGCTTAATAGGTTGGTGACAGCTGGCAGAAGGCACAGTTGGGCGATGATGCTCTTACTGAGAAACATGAAAATATTTTGCTGGTATCCATATAAAGATGCAGATGCTTCTTATATCTGACTCTGAAAACTAACTTTCATTGTTTCCTGACCCAATCCAGTGCCAACCAGGCTGCTGTAACTTGTGATGGTATGAAGTGGTTTTAAGCGGTTTTGCTGGTGCCTTTAGGTTTGTCAGCCTCTGCAGCCTGGCAGATTCTAAATGGAGAATTGCCCACTCCCTTTTTTTTAGGTAAACAGGAGGTAGGACTGATACTATTTCTTTTCTTCTTACAGCTTATCCTTGAACCGTCTGTTTTCTGTAAGAAGTTGCTTTGCCTCTGGAAAGTAGTTAAACATCCTGGAAAAGTAGCTCCTGTGTGTTAGAGAGGACGTGCATGTCTGGGTAAAATTCTGCCCCTTCTCTGTGCCACGGCAAATATTTCTGGCTGATCATGGGGTTCCCTGAAGCCAGGAAGGTTACCTGAAATTTCAGCCACACTAGTGATATTTTTTGCCTTCAAACCTAGAAAAACCAGGAGCTTCTGGGGAAACTGAAATGCAATTCAGTAACTAGTTGCTGTGTGCATACTTCCACTGGGGTGTTGTCAATCGCTACGTAAGATTTGTCCTGTGTCATGTCTGGCTTTAGGTGTGTGTGTGCTTATGAAGCCCTGGGTATGGATTCATATTGGTCCTAAAAACAGCTTCTTCCCTTCATGCAGTTTAGGCTTTTGCTGTCGTTAAGAAAGGAATTTGAGTCCATTTTTGAACTCAATAGTGTCAAGTAGTGTCACAGCTGAGCTGAGAGTGCTTGCTGTGTTTATGCGAGTCGCAATGTTAAGTTGAAACCTTAAAAATGTCAACAAGGTGGTAATGCAAATGGTTTTTCCACAGGTGTTATTTCTTAACTTCAACAGGCTTGGCCAAACCAAAAATATTTAAATAGCAGGTTCTAACAGCATCTTCCATGTGCAACAATTAGCCTAACGTGTAGATTTTCTTGTATAATTTACATGTATTTATTGTATGTTTATTGATTTTGCTATACCTACCCTGGTGCTGCTGTAGTTGCTGATTCTGTTTCCATCGTTGCTCTTTTGTCTGCCTGTAAAAATGAGCATTAGCAAATGAAATTAGGAAGAAGCTGAATGTAACATGTTCCTGTGTAGCATCTTTTAGGGACAGCTGGGACAATCTGAAAGCAGGTTGCTGGCACAGATGTATAGACCCAGGGACATAGCTTCGGGGAGTTAGTAGTGCCTACAAAGCCTAAAGAATTTGTTTTTAGTAGAGGGTTATGTTGATTCTATTACAATAGTGATTTTCTGTTATAACCTGGAGCGTATATGTAGACCAACTCAAAGGAAAGGATTGTTTTCGTGCAAATCTGGTCTTTACTTATTTTTTATTTAGTCTTCATTTGGCAACTAGGGCACATTCCCTTGTGTTGGTCTGTGCTGCTGGCACTTTGAGTTGTACAGACATCAGAAGCTTCCGTTCCTTAAATTACTGTGAAAGTGAATCAAAGCTGTGTCTGTCCTAGACGATCTGCTGGTAAAGAAACGCTTGTGTGCCCTGTACCAGTGCTTGATGCGGCCTCAGGGGTCTGCAGCAGCACTGCTGTTGCCTGCCACCAGGACCTCTGCACTAAGCCCCATGGCACCTAGAGGGTGACAGTGGTGGGAAGCGGCGAGGGACAGCCGTGCCTGCTCCCGTGGGAAGTACAGCCCTGAGAACGCAGTTGTAGGAATGGACTCTGCTGGCTCGGCGATGCTGTCTCGTACCAAAATAATGGAGGTAAAAAAATCAACTATTGCCAAGCAAAACAAATTCAAACAACATCTAATCCCAAACCCCACTGGATTTTTGGTAGCGTCTTTCCACAGAGGCCTCCTGCCAGCCCACCTGTGTCTGCCTGAAATCTTGTCTCCGCACGTCCTGGCAGACAGCAGTGCACCAGCGGAAGTGTGCCGTGAATGTTGCTTAAAACCTCCCCTTCATCTTTTGGTGTGCAGGGGCTTTCTTAGTGCTTTGTTCCTCTCTGGGAAAAATTACACGTAATCTTTTAACGTGACGTATCATGGTCCGTGCAGACAGCCGGCGTTGTGGCCTTGAAGCAGATGGCCTTTGTGAGTGAAGCAGGCGTGTGTGCTCTTCCCTCAAAGTGGCACATTTTGAATACGGACTCTCATCTGTCCTTGCCCAGGGTGTATTTGAGATCAGTTGATCTTCGTATAGCTTCTACTGATCATGTAGTAGTGTGACTCCTTGGTAATTACATCAAAACGTGTGCAAATTTTTTGAAATATTGCAGTTTTCCTGTGAGCCTCGCATTTGTTCTTACTGGCATGAAGGCCAAAGCTTGCCATGCTTCTTGCTACTACATTGAACCTTGTTTGCTTTTACTCTGCATCAGAAATCCTTTTAAAAGCTTTTAAAAGAATTGCCTCTTAAAGTATTTTATATTTACAAGGAAGCTGCTAATAAACATGGCATTTAGGCAATCTCATTTTGTCTTCATTATGCTGAAAATGATCAGAAGGATTTCCACTTGGTGTAAAGCAAGTAGCTTGCAGATTAGATGTATTGCATAGTGTATGAGAGACCTTGAACTATCCGTTTTGGCGTACTAATTCTATTTTCCCTAAAACCAGCGTCACGACGTGGGAAGATGCCTTTTGCCTGCTGTTTTGTGTAGCATTATAGTATATCTTTTTTAAATTCCATTTTATCTAGGAGCCTTTATTCACCAAGTTAGTCACAGCTGATGATACAGGACGTCTGTGTGTCAGGTTTTGAAATTACTTTTTAGAAAAGATTTAATGAAAGCAAGACCCATAGTATGTTCTCCTATTAATCAACAGGCAAAAAATATTTCAGTTATACAAACAGTTGCATGTAGATCCTACTACTTACTGTTAGTCTTGCTGACACTGGCAAGAACTACTCTTGAGAAACTGACGTTTATGCAGAGGTGCTCTCTTTCTAATTCCTGGAAAACAAGAAGTCTTTACTGCACAGTGGAGGTACATTAAAAACAGTCTTTAAGTCTTCCTGGAGGAATTTTGTTGCTACCACTGCCAGCATTACAAAATAAATCAAAAGAGGTTCTCACTCTCTATAGGCCTTCTTTGTGCAAACAGAAGTAAACTGCTTCCATGCTGGTTTTGCATTGATGCTAATGATTATATCTGATGCAAAATTGCAAAGAGTCATACTTTATTGTGAAGTACATTATTATGTCTGAAACTCCAGAGTGGCTGGAACATAAAAATTCACATAAGCTGTATGTGAATCCTCCAGAAATTGGAAGATTTGAAAACTGTTAGGAACATCAGCTTTTCATAATCTTCAGTTCTCATGATAAAACAGTTAGGATCACAGCCCAAGAGATTATCATTTGTTCTCCACACTTTCAGATTGTACATTATTACTAGTTCAGCCAGTGATAATACTTAAGCAAGTGGTTGATTTGGAATCATTGCTCCAGCAAAATATAATCTGTAGTTGCAAAAACTTGGCCTTTTGTCCCTGTCTGCTGGACCACCACCAAGAACCATACATCTACTACACTATGGATTTTTCACACTTTGGTAAAAATAGCCATGCTGTGTCAGACAAAGTTTATCTCACCACCCTTCTGTCTTGATAGTGGCCAATGCATGGTGGATCATAACTGTGCTTTTGGTTTTGCATCTGTCATTTTGTACAGCTCTTTCTCTGTTCTGTCTTGAAACAACTGTGTTCTCTACTCACCTTCATGGTGCCACTTCTGATTTTATGAAACTTTTGTTTTATTCCCAACTCCTAAACCACCTCCTCTCCTCCAGCTTGAAGGATGGTGTACTTGATTTGTTGCTTTCGTCTGCAGCCAAAGCAGAGGCCTATTATACTAACGAAGGCAGAAGCACACAGACTGTTTACCTTAGCTTGTTGTGAATCCAGATATAAGTGCACTAATACAGTATAATTGTATATGCATTTTAGTACCCAGGGGCCTAGTAAAGTTAACATTACCACGGCTGTATTTTGGAACCATTCTATTAATTTGACTGTTCTTTTTGACTTTTTCTCAGTCTTTCCCCATTTCTACCATATTCCTTTTTTGAGATGAGGGGGAGAATGCGAAGGGGACCAGAACTGCATACAGCTCTCAACAATCATAGATCACAGGATGGTTTAGGTTGGAAAAGAACCTTTAAAGATCATTTAATCCAACCCCCTTGCCACAGGCAGGGACATCTTTCACTAGACCAGGTTGCTCAAAGACCCGTCCAACCTGGCCTTGAACACCTTCAGCGATTGGGCCTCCATAACTTCCCTGGACAACCCATTCCAGTGCCTCACCACCCTCAGAGTAGAGAATTTCTCCTTATATCCAATCTAATCTACTCTCTTTTAGTTTGAAACCATTACCTCTTGTCCTATCACTACAGGCCCTTGTAAAAAGTCTCTCTCCACCTATCTTATAAGCCTTCTTTATATACTGGAAGGGTGCAATAAGGTCTCCATTATTGCTGTGTCATATTTCATACCAGTTATGGGAGTTGTCAATTGAGTATTTTACACTTGCTGATTTCAATGTTGATTTGTGCTGTCTGCAGTGGTTATAAAATCTGGGGAAAAACTGTCAGTCTAGTGTGACTGACAGGTTCTCAATTAATGAAACCTAGGACTGAAATTGCAAAAAGTGATAGATCTGCTGTTGGTGGTATGGAGATGGCTGAGTTTTACATGCATGATGTGTATGTAAGGATGCTTTCCTTTCTGGTTTTTTTTTTTTTTTTTTGGACTATTGTGAAGCACTAAACTTACTTTTTTATGAGGTTGTAGTAACCCCTATGAGCACAAATCTTAGAATAATGTAGGTTTCATGTAAGAATCATGTAGATGGCTTCTGAAGGTCTTCTAATCCAATCCCTAATCAAAGTAGGACAAGTCAGAGCAAGTTGCCCAGGAACTTTTTCAGTGAAGTTTTGACCATGACCTATCTGCAACTCTCTTCCTGTGTTTGACCCCT
>VZSF01001695.1:1920711-2054242 GCA_013398295.1 Chionis minor
TAAAAGTGCTTTCCTTTTTGGTTTTTTTTTTTTTTTTTTGGACTATTGTGAAGCACTAAACTTACTTTTTTATGAGGTTGTAGTAACCCCTATGAGCACAAATCTTAGAATAATGTAGGTTTCATGTAAGAATCATGTAGATGGCTTCTGAAGGTCTTCTAATCCAATCCCTAATCAAAGTAGGACAAGTCAGAGCAAGTTGCCCAGGAACTTTTTCAGTGAAGTTTTGACCATGACCTATCTGCAACTCTCTTCCTGTGTTTGACCCCTTCCATGGTATAAAATAAACAGACTTCACATCTGGTCCACGTTTTCTGCATTCCAGCTTGTCTGTTGACATTTGTGCTGTCCCTGCACACCTCTGAGGAGCTTAGGTCTGTCTTCTCTTTGGACCTACGTTAGGTAGCTGTAGACAGCAGAGGCTTTTCCCTTTATGTTCTCTTTTAAAGCTGAACAAATCCCGGTTGTTTCAGCATCTCCTCTTAATGTCATTTGCTTCAGCCCTGTGCACCCTGGTGGTTGTCCTCCAGGCTCGTGCAGCAATGTGGTGTGCTGCTTGAGCTGTGGGTCTTGCAAGTGCTGGGTAGAGGGGCAGAACTGCTTCGCTGACCTGCTGACTATGCTTCTGCTCCTCCTCCCAGGATGTAGCTGGCTTTCTCTGCTGAAAAACATGCTGTTGTTGAGTGGTAATGGTTGTCTTGGAGCCCTTTTTGTTTCTGATAAAAGATGGTTAATACTAAAATGTAGTAAAGTAGCTAGCACTTTTAGATGAGGTACAATTTTAGGCTGTACCTCAGTGAAATGTTTAAGTGTATATCTGTCCTTCTGTCTTCAGTGGAGCTCCACTTTGTGCTCAAGTTTAAAAGCTTCAGTTTAAAAAAGATAAAGGAATCACAGAATCACAGANAATGAAGCTCTTACACTGACGGCATCTGAATTTTAAAAAGTGGGAGGAGTTTTGCAGGCCTGCTAGAGAAACTAGTTTTTTAAAACTTTTTTAAAGGAGATGGTCTAAACTAAATGTGCTGTTTTAAAAAAAAAAAAAAAACCCAAACATGCAAAAGATGGTATCCAGAAGTTCCCATGGAGACCTTCAGACTCCTTTTTCAGTTCTATTAAATTTCCCTTTTTTCCCCTTCCCTCCTGGGAATGCGTCCCTGTGTCTCGTTCTTTCGGAGGGCAAGGAGTAGAAATCTGTTTTCACTATTAAACTACTGGCTTAGGGCAGGGACAGGAATATTTCATTTGGAAACAAGGAATAAAGGGCAGGGGGGGAAATCACTAAGGTAAGATTTTTGTCAGAAAATAAATTTGCAAAACATTTCAGGCTTGAAGTGTGTTGCCCAGGAAGTAAGATACAATATCTGTATGGGTGTTAATACAGTAACAGCTGGGAAGATCAGCTTGAGAGTAGGTTACTAACTGGGTTGGAGGGAACTCTGAGTCACCAGCTTTTTTGGTGCTCTTTTAATTGAAAAACAACAGCAACAACACCAACTCACACACAAAAAAACAGCGCTCCTGAAACTCCCCTGGCTGCAATTTTCTTTTAAGTGTCTTTCCTCAACTTAAAATGAAAGGAAAAAAGCTTTCTAATTGCAGATTGCTAAATGTTCTGCTCTGCACCGCACTTCATGACTTGATGAGACAGTGGAGTGGGAAGCTCTTCAGGCTGTTACGGCACTTGGTTTATTTTGATTGTGCCTGCGTAATGCTAGCTCCATCATCTTACCCTTCCTTATCTGCTTTCTCCAGCTTTAAGTGAGGGTGGCATTACTGTTTCCTATGTAAGGTGGTTCTAGAGCAGAAGAGAAATGTTTGCTAAAACCACATCGCAGGCTGCAGGTACGCACAAGTTTGCCTTATTACCTATTGCTTTACTTCTAAGGTGTTTGCCACAGCTAGAAGAAAAGCACAATGTGAGCCTTGCTTTTCACTGTCCTTACCCCAGTTTTCCTATCAAAGAAACAGGTAAATGTCCCTCTCCCTCATCCCCCGACTCCTCAGGTCTGACGGTGCCGCACTGGATTTCCTCCGCCAGGCATGTGGACTCTTGGTCATTGTAGCCACTTCTCTCAGGTCCTGCTGACATCACGTAAATGGCCACTGTTCTCTGGTTGTTATCTGTTTTGTCATGGTTTCTCCAATTTTAAAGGTCTTCATTACAGTAGTTTCTGTTTTCTATAAAGAACACGTCATACAGAGCCAAAATGCGCTCCTTTTTTTGCTTCCCCGCTTGCCACTGCTTCTTGTCCTATTGAAAGGTATTCTTAAGTGCCACTGCCTTTGTGCAAGTACTCAGTCATATAGATTTTTCCCTCACCAAAGCTTTATATCAAAGAATGTGGAATCAAGGTAAAGATTTTTATCCCCCCTTTTTACAGATGAAAGAAAATTGCTTTGTTTTCAGGCTTCCTGAAAGACCAACCCGACATGCTGCCAAAACAAAATGAAATCTTTATTCTCAGTGTTTCCGTTCTCAATGTGTGGATTAAAAAGATCATTTGGAGGGACCGTTCATTTGAAACCTATATTTCCTGAGCAAAAAAAAACCCCTTTCAGTTCAACTAGGCGTGGAAAAACTCTTTGCACTACTTACCTCTCTAGAACTAAAATGCTTATGTCTAACTAACTTTTATTTGCTTTTAGAGCAGGCTGTCTTGTTACACCATTGGATGTATTTGCAGTGGAAAACTGAAATACTAAGACTTGGTTATTAGGGAAGCTGGCAGTCTTTTCTCATTATTGGCTGATGGGGGGCTATGCTGTAAAAAAAAAAAAGGAAAAAAGACTCAAGCTTTCTCAAAACATTAGAGAACTACATGAGGTAGGAAGTTTCTTTTAGTGCTAGGAGTGCTTCTTCCAATGTTACTGGAAATGTTATGAGACAGAATAACTTGGTACTTGGGTAAAATTGTTTTGTATCTTCTCAGGATAAATAATGCAGTTTTGATCTTAAAGCTACTTTATTTTCTTTGATTTGGTAAATTTTACAGGAAGGAAAAATGAATTAAGTTGGTACTTCTAGAAAATAATCATGTAATTGGCTAGAAGTGGGAAACAGTGTTTACTTTAGTATATCATTCATATGCAGAAAATAATAGGTAGCTGTAAGTGCTTTAGAGGAGTCATCTTAGGTGGAGGAATGTTCTGCAGATGATGCAGAGAAAGCTGGCTGGAAGCTGTCATTTTGTAAGGAAAGGCAAAACACAGAAGTGGTTCCTATGCCTGTCTTCTGTTACCCTGATCACCAGCCCGATATTTCTTCTTTTTTTGTCCCATTTCTAACTGTAGACTGGTTCTTTGAAGGTTTATCTGGATGGAAGTGAGTGTATTGACTGGCATTAGGGCAAGAATGGGTCTGAGAAACTAAACTAAAGGTTGAGCTTAATTGATGCTAAACTGATGAGTGACTGTCTTGTTGCTTGGCTAAGCCTGTCATTTTGGAAACACTCCTCTACAGCTAAAGCACAAAATGCTGGCAGGAGCCCTACATAGTTTTAAGCTGTTGCTACAAGCTGTTACCTAGATTAGCTGGCAAAAGGATTTTTGAACCTGCGAATGACTTTGGCAGAGCCCAGTCTCTAACCATAGTTTCCTGGCTGGGAAATTTTGCCAGCTATTGTGCTAATAATTTGAGGGATGGGGGATCACAAGGTTCCCAGGCACCAGATGTCTGCCTGCATTTGCTGGGGGATTTTTAGGTTGGCTTTATGTCTAGCTACAACATTTTTGTTTCCCTGGAAGTGCATGCAGTACGTTTTCATAAGGAGATGCTGAGACTTTAATACCCATTCTTCTGCTTTTTAGCTTTCATTATTTAAACTCCTTTTAGAATTAGGGTTTGTTTTGTTTTGTTCTTTTTGAAAAGTTATCTTTTAGTTGGCGATGGATCACACCCAGGCACCAATGATCACCATACAATCCATTTTACCTACAGAGGAAAATCAAAATGCTTTAGCAGGTGATTCACAATTTCTAAACCTACTTACTTGTTGGTTATGCTTAGTAACAAGAACAGCAGCTAAAATATAGAAAGCTAGTGTTAAAAGTTGCAGATAATCCCTCATAAAATGTAACATTTGGAAAGCATCGCTCACTTTCCAGAAGTAATGATTTGACAAAACAGCTCCTCCTCTGCTGTTTAGCTCAGTGTAAGCTAATAAGGTTTTTTCGGATGTGAAGCTACACTTCCAAATTCTATTTTTGCCTTCTGCTTATAAGGATGAATGTCTAGGTCGGTAGATAGTTTAGACCAGGCTAATAAAAAGCTAGTTAGACCACAGTGATCCACTTCATGTATCACCACTTTGTGAAATGTCACCTTCTACAGCAGCAGGATCCTTATTCTTCCATTGCTCTTTATCTGTTGCTGCCATTTTGCACTCTCCCTAGAGCAAGCTTCAGCTGCCCTTTACTGCAGCCCATTTTGAACCCTTGTAAACATATGCATTAAGGAAATTTACTTCAGATAAAGTAATTATCTGAAACCACAGCACAAAAAGTCCAACTAACTCTAGTCTCGTTAAATTAATCATGACATTAGGAGGTCTCATCCTTTTGACTTTTATTCATAGATTAGAAGGAGGAAAACAAACATGTCGGTGGTTTCTCAAGTTCAAATGAAGTGGTTCAAATGCAGGAATGTTTCTAAATCTCCTAGCTGAGAGAAAACAACAGCAATTAAAGCAGAAGTATCATGAACAAAAAATACTGACTTTTGGAAACAAGTATCTATTTTGTCCACTAAAAATTGCTGCATGTTTAATTTTTTTGTGATGTTATCTTTTGTATCATCTGTTTCCCTCTACTTCTGTGAGCATTTAAATTGTTCCACTTTTTAGAGATATAATGATTTTATTGTTTTGTGCTATTTTAATCTATTGCAATAACTAACAGCAGAATTAATGGTTACCAGAAACTCCTAAAGTACAATTTCTGTTTTCAGAAGACTTATTTTCAGAAGAAAAATGTATTTTAACGCTGAAAATTTGTTTTGTTTTTAATTTTTCAGTTTAGACACATCCTCTTTTGTTAACAACCATGTTTTACCTAGACTTGTTTAGTTGTAAGGCTGAACATACGTGAACACAACAGAAGATGGATGGCAGAACTGAAGACAAGAAAATGGAAAAATAGTATAGTTAGTTGTAGGACTAGATAATTTTAATAACAAATTTCACACTAATTTTCTGTTTTAAGAACAGCCACCTCACAGTGAAAGTCATTTTGGTTTTTTGGTGCAGTTTGTAAAGCTCCTTTACTATAGAGATTAACGATTTCTTTTATTTCTCTCATTCCATTTGTTGGTTTATAAGCCTGAAGGCTGTGAATTTTATGAAAGAAAAGCCTTTAATTTTGTGTGTGCCTCTTGATATGTGCAGTTGCCATGGTACAGATTTGGAGTGAAACTTTTAAATCTCTGACTTGAACCAGTATGATGATTTTTAGCATCATTTTTCTAATACAATTAATCAAAAGTCTGAAAAATTACAAGTACTTACTGAATTTAACTGACTCTGTGCTCTGAAGACCTGATGTCTAAACTTGTAAAGGTCTAGACTTTACTACGTGGCCTTAACCTTTCTGCAGGGCCCCACTTCAGGCACAAACTGATTCATGTGACGAAGTTCTGTTGAGAGTTCATGACTCCCTCCCAGTTGCGAGCCATTGTCTGGGAGCAGCTGCTTCAATTTCTAGCTATTCATTTTTGTGCCTTCTTCCCAATTGTTTTGTACAATGCCGTATTGTGAGCAGAGTTTTATATAACTTTCATCAAATAGCTGAGTAGATCGGGAATTGTTAAAAACTTTGCGTCAGTTTCTTAGGACATTTCTGCTTCCTTTCCTAGCAGCCTCTGCTGTGGAGTTCTAGCTTACTTGATGAGCAGAGTCAGTGGTGGTGGACTTCAAGATTTAGGTCAGCTGTAAGGTCCTTTGAAGATAAAGATGGATTTTGAACTCCATTAAGGACTTTATAGGAAGTCTATGAAGAATGGAAGATACTTCGTAGGCATTCAGCACCCTGGGTTCATGACAGATGCTGCAGAATCAGTTGCCATATAAAGGTTTTTAAGCCCAAAATCTGCATGCTCAGGTGTGATGCTGAGTATGAAAACCTGAGGGCTGTTTTCTGTGAATTAAGGTTCGTGGTTGCATTTGTAATTAACCCTTTTATCTTTGTGAAGCTTAGAGTCGAGGAGAAATCCAAGAGTATGTCTGAGCTCCAGACTGCTCCTAGCTAACAGTGAGCGCTGGTTTTGTTGGTTTTCCACAGAGGAAATGACTACTGAACCCTTCGATATACTTGTCTACCCAGTGATATCATGTGTCTTGCTTGAGAATATCTCACCAGATATATATTGGCTCTATTTGTCAGGTTTTTTACTCAAATAGAGATGTTTTGGAGATAGTGATGTGGCTATATGGCAGGACACGTGGGACCGTGTATTCTCTGAACATTAATGTTACTTGAAAACCAGCTGGAAATTTTCTCAGATTGCATTCTGCTGTTGATAATAAAGAAGTAAAATTAAGTGATGATACAATTGATATATAAATTAGAAATACCATATTTTTTAAATGAAAATAAGTTTTACCTAGACAGGTCTGATCATCTTTTGATGAAGAAAATGTTATCTAAGCCCCCTTCCACTATTGAAACTGTTGGCAGATTGTCAGCTTTTTGAAGTTGAAACTCTTGGCATGTAAATCATTCTTCCCTAACAGACCTGCGTAAGGTTTTATACTGAATCAACCACTTAATATTTTCTGTGTGTTCAGGAAAGACTTTGAAAATGTAAAAATGGAGATCCTCGTCTCCTCTTTTTTTTTTTTTTTTTGTGATGGCAACTATTTTGACTTGTAAATATTGTGATCTATATTAGGTGTTCTGAGTGGGTATACCAGATGTGATAAAATGTGTAAAACATAAAATTTTTCATCAGACTATGTTCTGCCCTAAATAGCACTCTGGGCAGAAAGAAATTCAATTAAATAAGGGAGTCAAGTATTTTAAATTTTTGCCTGATATCATAGAGCTTTCTGCATTACTTTTTTTTTTTAATACAATACTTTGAAAATTTAAAAGTAACAGAGAAGAAATCTTTCTCTGTTTGCCAGAAATTTTTGGTTTTCTCTTCATTGAGAAACTTTTCTGCTTTTTGAATGCAGCCTCATACCATTTCTACCAAAGGTATGGAAAAAATGTAATTAATTTATGCTCCCTTTGTTGGTCTTACAGCTGTGCAGAATAGATCTATCCCATACCTTCAAAGTACCCACCCTTGCAACTGGTTTGTGGAAATTGAGTCTTTGGGGGACTAGGGAGAATGCTTTATCTGCAGGATCTAGATCTGAGCAGTGAATAGTGGTGTTTCCAAAATAACCGCTCAATAACAGTGGGACCTTTTAGAAAGGACAAAAACAATGATGTTTCATGATAACTTTGAGTACATTCAGTTGCCGCAGATGTGCAATCTGCTAGTGTGATATGTACATTTACCACCAGTAGTATACACTGTGTACAAAAATGGTTTCATTTTCTTGCCTGGGCTTCCTGAAAATCTTCTTTGTAGTACAGTGCAGAAAAGCAGAACTGAAATGATGAAGTTTTTCAAAAATAATTAAAATAATCCAAGTTTGTTTGAAACTAAGGTGCAAAGCCTGTTATGCCTGGGAACATTGTCTTGATAGCGATCACTTAAGAACTGTTACGTATTCTTTTGTTGTTGTGTTTTTTTTTTTAAGCTGGACCTGTGATCTGCAGAATGCTAACATACCCTCCAACTCGAAGAGCCTTAATTGTGGGTTGTGGTCTGCAGATGTTTCAACAACTGTCAGGGATTAACACCGTCATGTATGTATTTACTGCTTGCTTCTTTTTCTAAAATATAAGAAAAAGACAGTTAGACCAGTAGCAGTTGTAGATAGGCTTCTGGACAAAATTTGAAATGTGAAAAATTGAGTGTGAGAGCTGGAATGCTGCTTTGAAATCCAGATACTGACATATTTGGCGTCTCAGAAAATGGGTACAAAAGGACCCATAAGTTAGTATAAGGGCAAACATTTAAATATAGATGAGGATGCAAACTGTGCTCTGGCAGATGCGTTTTTATGTGTTAGGGTTTACGGTCAAAGCTTTGTATGTCTAGATAAGAAAGTAAACTTACAGTTTGAACTTGTGTGCAAATAGATCAAAAGACTGTGAGGGTTAGACTGTTTGACCACATAAACGAGATGGAAACTTACTGTGAAGTGCCAAAGGAGGTAAGATGCTGAAGGAAGAAACATTTCCTGTTATTACACAGTTCTGTTACCTGTATGAGGGCTCGGTAAATGCAGAAGTGAAGAGCAGTATATTGGGTGTTCTGATAAACTCTCAGCTCACAAGAGGAGTAGTTCTTGGCAAATGTGCAGTGCACAAGACCTAGTTTAAGATTAAATTACTGTTGAGCTACCCTTCAAGAGTAACCATAATGAATACAATTTCCCTATTGTTGTAAGAGCAAGTATAAAATACATTGCAGTAACACCTTGCGGAGAGAATTACACCTAAGTGAGCAAGCTTGTTAGGAAATAGTTAAAAGGAACAGCCAAAAGGATAAAGCTTTTAGTGGTATCAAGAGCTACCATACTAAATGTTAGAGTAAACATCTGCCATCTATCACAAGAGGGGAAAACCCTCAAACTCAGTATTGTTAAACTGCAAAGGAGGGAAATCTGTTAGAGGTAAAGAGAGACTTTATAAAGTAGAAATTGTAAGCAAATGTGGGAAACAGGAGAATGCATAACTGCTAAGTTATGTGTGAAAACCAGAAAACAGGCACAGAAGGAGCATGGAGAAATTCTTGAGGCACAACAGAAGCAAAAGACCTAATAGTTTCCAGGCCCAGTAAGGATCAAGACATTGTGAAAACACTAGCAGATGATGAATCTTTATCAGGAAATCTTATGAAGACTCTTTTTGCATTTATGTTAATTGTGGAGGGTATACAAAGGTTCCTGCACTGCAGCTTACTTGAGATATATCAGATGGTCTGTTTCAAATTCAAGTGTTAGGGGAAGAACTTTTAGACCAAGCTGATTAAAATGAATAAGAAATTGCTTGGACTAATCAGGGTAAACCCAACAGGTCTGGAGTAATTTGAATACATAATCACTGAATTTGGAAATGTAGCATAATCTGCGTGAAGCTAAAGCCCAGAAAGTTGGGATTGTTTTTTTTCTATCCTTATCAAAATTAGTTGCAACAGTCATAGAATCAAATGAGAAGATGTGTGTTTATGAAAAATGAACATGTACGTGGAGAATATAAAATAATAAAGAAGAGCCAATATGATTGTTGTAGACAGATTATGCCATTTGGTTGGAGATGAGTTCATGGTCATGTTAGGGCTATACATCCCATATGAACTAGCCATCCTAGTCCATGACAGCTGCTGCCAAAGTTTCTTGAAGAAACCAGATGATCACAAAAGTAGGAGAAAAGCCCTCTCAGGTTTCAGGTTTTTCCCTCTCAGATAGGAAAAAAGAGGGTAAGAATAAATGATCAGTTATCACAGGCCAAGTGAAGACTTCTACAGGGATCTATGTGGAGATCTTTGCTGCTTTAATAAGACTGTGAAAGGGGCTAAACAGCAAAATAGCAGCTTGTACTCATATACCATTCATCATATTAAGACCCCCAAATCTGTGAACATGAACAGTTGTGGGAAGATAGTATAAGATAACAAATTAGTAAAATGGCAAGTGCATACACTATGCAATAGTGTACAATAATGCTTGCAGGAGGGAACTGGCTAACGAACATGCATGGCAGTCTAGATTGTTACTACTCAAAAAAGAGGCCTTGAAGTTGCATTATAGTTCTATACAAATATCATTATGGCCTCCATGACCTATCTGGAATAGCAAAATTAATTGCAGATGTTGTTTCTTTTAGTAAGGATAAACCAGGTTATATATGGGGAAGGAGATAACTGTATTTGTACAGGATGCTTAGGCCTCTGCAGCTTGGAAAAGAAATGAGTTCAGAAGAAACACAAAGGCATATAAAGCTACTAATGTTATGGAGGAAATGGGGAGAGCATGGTTATTCATAATTTCTTATAAAGCAGTTTTGATGACTCCTAGCTCTTACCCAGCAGTTGGTTTAAAATAAACATTTTTTCATGCAACACATAATTACATAGTGGAACTCATTGCCACAGGATGTTACACATACCCAATGTAGAAGTAAGTTTAGAAGTTAATTAGGGAAACTTATATAATAAGCTTTATTAAAATGTTATTAAACACAATGTGGATGCAACTTTCGGCCAAGCACAGTCATTCTCACATTTTGGTTCTTACTACTTTAGGATGCCTTATTAGGCTGGAACAAAAAATAGACAGTTCACAAGGTTTATGACACTGGTAGGTTGACTATTTATTTTAAACGTCATATGTTTTAAAATCTCAAACTCCCTTCTGTGTAGGAGGTTTTACAAATAGTTTGGAATTGACCTAATTTGCTTGTGGATGTGTAGGAGGACAGAATTACAACTATAAAACATAGTTGAATCTTAGCTTTAAAATAAGGAAATGCCTATAATAAACACATGAAGGCACTGTTGTTAAAGGACTGACTTGTAAACTATTTGCAATGTACAGTATTTTTTTAATAGTCCAGTATAACTAAGTAGTTAGTTATCAGGTATGCAAGACAAACATTCTTCTATGAAAGGACATTTTTCAAATACAAATAAGCAGCTGCCTGTTGATGGTTTCCTTACATAGAAATTGGTAATTGCTTTTTAATACAGTAATTAAATGGTACCTTAAGGAACTGTCAGATTGTATTAACTCTCTAAGCACTATTTTCATCTGCATGTTTGGTTGTGTCATTCTGGGATTGCTGTTCTGTTGCAGCAGAAAAACAGGCATGGGTTATGGTTGGAGGTTGTTGGATTGTGTGGACTTCCCTTCAGTGGCTTTGCAAACTTCTTTGCCAAAAACAGTCACAAAAAATGTTTTGGTGGTTGTTGTTCACTGTAACTTTGGTGCTGCTGTGAATCCTCTTCTCTTGGTATACCCCTTTCTAGGCTGTAGAAGGGGCTGATGACCCCGACTCACCGTTGCCTGGCATCCCTGGCAGAGAATTTAGCCTCTGGTTGTCCCTGTTCCCCTTACGTATTTCCATGGACTCTTCCACACTGTGACCAGTGAACTTAACATGGAAGCATTCATGATGGGCCCTGACTTGTTCTAATCTTCTGACTTGAGGTTTTCCACTATTTCTGATATCAAAGAATTTGTTAAATCTCGTATTTTACTGTAAGAAAATGAGGCCATAGGACTGAGTTTGTGTGTGTCTGAAAAACACAGTTAAAAAACCCACCACATAATCTAATCATAAAGCAAGAAAATGAAATTAAAATATATGAGGAAGAAAACACTTGCAGAATGATTTAATACTTCCCCAATTTGTATATGCTTACTGAGTAACTCTTCTGTTTAAGAAAACAAAAGTTTGAATCAAAAAATACGGGTGTTAGAGGTAGGAAATTATATAAAGGAATTTTGCAGCAGTCTAAAAATAATCACTAATTATACCCAGGAGTAGAAGAGATCCTAAAAAGCAGGAAAATACCTACAAGAAACACATGGAGACAACAACAAAAATCTAGAGATTCCACGCTTATGAGTTCAGAAGTCTGTTAATATTTTCTGATCAAAAATTGTGTATCAGTAATGAAGCCAATGAAAGCAACAAAGTCCATATGTAGTTGAGTTTCTCTTGAGGGTGGAGAGAGGAAAACTAGGAGAGGTTTTGTCAGAATTATTGAGGGCTGTGCTCTGTCCATCCTGTCGTGCAATGCACTGATCTAGTTTTTGCACAGAAATAGTTTAATATTGTATTTGAATCAGCCATGTACGTGCGTAACATCCAACCGTGAGGAATCAGAAACTCGTCATGAACAGGATGTTATTGAACTGGTGAAAACGACACGAGGAGCAACCTCTGCATTGAGGAGGTGGATCTAAAAGAGAAGCAAAATGTAAAAATAGGCTAAGGAGGGTGTGACTCTCACAGGAACAAATTCTAGCATGATAAATTTAGTCAGTAAAAGGATAAAGCTCAGTGACCTATTGCTTTGATTCCTTTTTTTCCTAAGAACAAGTGTACCACTGTTGTTTGACAGAGTGCCTGAAGTAGGAAAATGTTTCCTTTTTCTCATGGCTTTTGCTGGCTTAACTGACCTGTGAAAAGTAAAGTCTTACAATTTTAGATAAGCATCCCTCACACTGGTGTGAGCAGGTCTGAAATGGTTTCAGCTTTTCAGTTTCTTATCATTCTGGTATTTTCTCGTCTTGAAAAGAGAAGCTCACTGCTTCAAGACTGGAGTCACTAATCTGGCTGACTGAAAAAGGCCCTGTGAAGAAAGTTTTATTCCAGGAGACCAGTTACTACAAATTAGCTTTTTTACAGTAACGTATCCCACAATTTTGTTAAAACAGTGGTGTGCAGATATTTTCAAGCCCACGGTGGCCCATAGTTAAAACTTGGAAGGGCCATTTTAAGGTAAAGCTTGAGGCTAATTGTTCCCATCAGTTTCTTAGTTAGAAAAAAATATAAAAAAAGTAAAGGAAGAAATTCCTTTTGTGGGGGGGGTGGGGGGGTGGGAGGAAGAGGTGGGGCTTGAAGAATTTGACTATTTCAGATTGTTTGGTGAAAAACCTCAATAGAGTACATGGTTGTTTTAGCTATATGCTCATGTCCCTTCAGGACTAGGACTTCTGAAACTCTTTCTGGTACTGTGTAGCTTCATTGCAGTCAAAAAAAACCACCAACAAACCACGGGGAAGAAAACTTTTGGAAAAAATCCTAAGTTCTCTTGAATACTACGCAGTAATTTAGCCATAATTGGAGGGAGTTCAGTATTGTCTTGTCAGGACTGCATGTAGGTATTGTGGCCTGTGCCAGAGTTTCTGCTGCTGTTTAGGGGGCTTGCTAGTTCTGAGTGAGCTGCCGGACGCTCAGGCAGGCTGCCTGCGCCCTCAAGACAATAAATCAGAGATAAGATTGAAGAGACAGCTGTGTCATCTTGAGTACTCTTATTCTCGCAAAACTTTAAGCGGACTTGATGAAAGCCAAACAAAATATTTTGTTCTGCAGTTGAAACACTAAGCTTGATGTGATGCTAATTTAGTAATTTGCCATTATCTTTTCACATTGTGTTAGAAGAGCTTTCTGCAACGGAAAAGTGGTATAATGTGTCAACAGGGAGAGCTTACGGCCTTCAGCAATTTTGTTAAGCTTGTATTTTTGCTGGTGTATGTGATCTGTTATTCCTAGTTAATAAAATGATATTTTTTTTTATTGTTAAGATATCCTTGCATCTCCACATGTAAAAAGCCTTGGTGTTTGGATTTGGTCCACAGATGCTTTTGAGCTCTAACAGTCTTGTTTTTTTCAATCTGTGCAAGCAAACAAAAAAAAACAACCAGAAAACTGAGATGATAAAAAGAAGCATCTTTTTTTCCCGCTGGCAAGAAATAGGGAGTGGAAGAAAATACTACATGGAGAAGGAAGAAAAGCTCAGAGTAATGAGAGGGGGGAAAAAAGCTGGGTAAAAGAAAGAAGGAAAAGACAAAAGAGGACAAGAGGAGGTTATGTAACAAGTAGAAATTGAAGCTTTGAAGATACGTTAAGAATATTAAAACAATTAACATGAAAAGTGAACGAATATCATACTGAATGTAAACGAGAGGATGAAAGAGAACAGGAGTGGGACTGGAAAGAGGCCAGGATACTTCCGAAGTTTAACAGAGGCTGGAGAGGAGTTTAATGGAAGCCAAGCTCGTTTCCTGACAGGTTTAATCACCGGGTCTATTGTGCAGCGGTTGCAGGGCTGGAACCTGTGAGGAGCTGTAAACCTCCGCTTCTGTTCGCTGAAGCAACCGTGAGGCAGCGTGCACCCCTCTGTAGCCTTAGGACTGAGCAGGGCTGGTAGCAGCACTCCCTACGGATCTGGGGGTCCTGGTGGGCAGTCGGCTGAACACGAGCCAGCAGTGTGCCCAGGTGGCCAAGAAGGCCAATGGCATCTTGGCCTGCATCAAGAATGGTGTGACCAGCAGGAGCAGGGAAGTGATTGTGCCCCTGTACTCAGCTCTGGTGAGGCCGCAGCTTGAGTGCTGTGTTCAGTTTTGGGCACCGCAGTATCGGAGGGACATTGAGGTGCTGGAGCGTGTCCGGAGAAGGGCAACGAGGCTGGTGAGGGGTCTGGAGAACAACTCTTATGAGGAATGGGTGATAGAGTTGGGATTGTTCAGCCTGGAGAAGAGAAGGTTGAGGGGGAGACCTTATCACTCTCTACTACTACCTGAAAGGAGGTTGTAGCGAGGTGGGGGTCAGTCTCTTCTCCCAAGGAACAAGCGCTAGGACAAGAGGAAATGGCCTCAAGTTGCGCCAGAGGAGGTTTGGGTTGGATATTAGGAAAAACTTCTTTACCGAAAGGGTTATCAGGCATTGGAACAGGCTGCCCAGGGAGGTGGTGGAATCACCATCCCTGGAGGTATTTAAAAGACAGGTAGACGTGGTGCTGAGGGACATGGTTTAGGGGTGGTTTTGGCAGTGTAGGTTTATGGTTGGACTCAATGATCTTGAAGGTCTCTTCCAACCCAAGTGATTCTATGATTCTGTGATCCGCAGGGATGTGTGACTTACCCCCCAGATGGATGGTGAGAGTTAAGACTGAGAAACTTGCCTTTAAATTCCAGGTTTTAAATTTTTTTGAAACAAAATACTGAATAGGTAGCATAGCACAGTGACTGCAGATGCACCTTTTGTTTTTTTTGTTGAAGATCATAGAATAAATACCTTGTTTTGTAAATTACAGCACAGTAGTAGCAACCTTCTCTACTCCTTCCGCATCAACAGCCATAGGGAAATTTATGATGAATGAATTAATGTATTTACAAATTGTGACAGATTTATAATGAATAAGTTGGTCATTGAAATGAGACTTTGCTAGAGCATTGACAATTGATTTTGGATATTGGAAAACAGTTGTTGAGATCTGTAAACAAAAATTCTACTGGCAAAAACTAACAACGGTTCACATTTTTCTCATGGTTTCTATTCAAGCATTGTTTTTGAAGGTTGTATAAATTTCTATTGCGTTCTCTGGCTGTGTATTTTAAAACAAAATACAGAAAGTAGCATACTTTATTAAAAACAAAATAAACCAAAAAACAATAGGCAAAACAAACCCCAAACCTTACACAATGCTAAAATGTCATCCAAGTTGCACAGCAGTTACTTAAGAGCAATATATCTTTTATTGTAGTCTCCACTTTGATTTAAATTGGGCCACAGTAATTACCAAGCAGACTGCCATGTAGCCATTATTTTTGCATAGCCAGTAACTTGTTGCCTCAGTTATTCTTCAATACTCTGGGACACAACTGTGCTTTAAGTCTGACTGAAGGAGAGACAATTACATTAATGTTTTTTCAGAGACAACTTTGCCAAGATAATTTTGAGACAGCTTGATAATTAATAAGTCTAATTTTCTCTGATAAGTCCAGAATATTAAGGCTGCTACCTGCTTAGGTTTTCATCTTTCAATATTTTTTTCGTGAGCAAACTGTCCAGTTAATATCTTTCTCTTAAATTTTTTGTTTTCCCCTAAGGCTTTAGAAGATGTTTAATAAAATAAATAATTCCTATGTTGCAGGTCCACATGCTTTTCAGATAATAATCCATTGAATATTCTGTTAGATTTTAAAAAAATCCTTCCAATAACTTCTTTTTTGGAGAAGTGACCCTTAATTTTACTGTATTGTCCTTCCTTTATATTGTGAGATGCTTTATATAGTACTGCATGCAAAATCATAATGTAAAAAACTTCAGTGCAGAAGAGAGATGCTTCTTTGGACTTATGTAGCATACAGATGCTTTATAAATAGACTGTAAATATTTCTGGAAAAACAAACTCAAGTCTAGTCGAGCCAAGTACACTAGAAAAGGTGACTCTCCTGTTACACCAAATGTCTCTGTTATATGTGCTATACAGAAATAATGTCATTAACTTGTTACAGCTCTTGAGAGGAACAAATTGTAGTTAATAAATAAAGTGATTTCATATTACTCAGTGTAAAACATTCTAAATGAGTTTATGGAAGCTGCCTGTATTGTTTTCATAGTACTTGAAGGAAAATGAAACCCTCACTCTGGTATTTTGAAAGTTTTGCAGATTCAGTAACCATTTTTCCATAAGCAGGGTACTATTACCACAGTTGAGCTTGTTTCTTTTACAATAGTGTATTAAAAATAAAATATATTTTAAAAAGTTACAAACAGCTGATTTTTTTTTTTTTCCCTTCAGTAAATTGGCAGGTCCGAACTGAACAGTTAGTTTCTTTGTGGAAATCTTTCCACTCAAATTTGGAAAATTATCACACGTAGCAATTAGCACCCAGTATCGGAGAGACACTGAGATGCTGGAGCATGTCCAGAGAAGGGCAACGAAGCTGGTGAGGGGTCTGGAGAACAGGTCTTATGAGGAACGGGTGAGAGAGTTGGGATTGTTTAGCCTGGAGAAGAGAAGGTTGAGGGGAGACCTTATCACTCTCTACAACTCCCTGAAAGGAGGTTGTAGCGAGGTGGGGGTCAATCTCTTCTCCCAAGTGACAAGCGACAGGACAAGAGGAAATGGCCTCAAGTTGTGCCAGAGGAGGTTTGGGTTGGATATTAGGAAAAACTTCTTTACCGAAAGGGTTATCAAGCATTGGAACAGGCTGCCCAGGGAGGTGGTGGAATCACTGTCCCTGGAGGTATTTGAAAGCCGGGCAGACGTGGTGCTGAGGGACATGGTTTAGGGGTGGTTTTGGCAGTGTAGGTTTATGGTTGGACTCGATGATCTTGAAGGTCTCTTCCAACCCAAGTGATTCTATGATAAAAGAGAGAAGTGGTGGCTTTGGAACCCTGGCCCCTGGGGACAAGCTCCGATTTGGAGATGAAACCGTTGCTTGAAATACAGGGCCTTAGGTTGGGCAGAAGTGGTTTAGGAGCCAGCAGTTAAGACGCTGGTGGAGCAGGTAACAGAAATGTTGAACCAGGTGCTGTCTACAGCAGCCATGGCAATATTTACAACAGCTGGGAAATAGCCGTGTTGGCAGAGTGAATCCTTTCCATTCCCTCTTTCTGTTTCCCTTCACTTTCCCCTCGGTGTGGGTCGAGGAGGAATCTGACAGTAGTTTCTCCAGACCCTGCTCTGATGTTGTTTTTTCTTCTTGGTCGTTTAGAAGATACCGGTGTGGGAAGGGAGTACAACCTGGTAAGGGGAGTGTGCCTCAGGAAATCCTCTAGGAAGTGGCTGAAACACGGACGTGTTGATGTCAGGATGCCAATAGCTGTATCCAAGAACTGAAAAACAAACAGGCAAACAAAACATTAGCTGGCTAAGGAAAACTGCAGCAGGGCTGAGAAAATAAATTAACTCTTTGCTCCGTGGGGAGGAAATGGGCTGCTGAGTGCTTCTGGTGTGAATTAACGTGACCTGCACAAATCCCCGTCCTCCTGACGAGAAGGTGGGGGTGGTAGTGAGTGTTGGTATGGAGAGCCACAGTGAGGGAAGAGGAGTGAAGACAGCGGGTCAGGTGTGCGGCTGGACATCTTAAATAGCTCTAAACCTGTGCGAGAGCTGTGAGGAGTAGTTAGACCTCAGCCTTCCTTTTGATTTTGTACTTAACCAGCAAACTGCAAGACTCGAGTGATCTAGATGTGGATGTACCTTGTGCTTAAGGCACAAGAAGGCAGTGCAGTAAACTTGACCTTTTGTAGGGCTGTCACAATATTGCTAAAATTTACATATCATTTGCTGTGTTTGAAAGACAACTCGTGCTTTAGAAGTTTTGTTTAAAAGTGCAACATTTTTCTTAAGGATTCTTGCGTGTGCTTGTTGGAGATGGCCTACAACACCCTGAGCAGCTTAAGGGTTTAATGGTTTAGCTTCAAAGGCTGTAATTTATCAGTTGAAAGAATTGTGAGAGAGTGTACAAGTAAGAGAGTAAATCTGTATTAAAAACAAGTCACCTGTGTATCAGTGTTGCTAGCAGTAAAACCATACTGTGCTAAGTTTGCAATTAAAAATAACATCAAAAAGGAAGTGAATGTTTCTTCTCCTGCTGTGCTGACCTTGTGTGATGGCCAAAAATTAGTCTGAGTCAGTTTATAAGTCTAGATTTGCAATTTGCTGTAAAACAAACAAACAAACAAATATCTGTGTTATTTGGGCAATGCCATACACCAAACTTCAAGGTTCCCTCTCGGGTTGAAGCTTCTCACTGCTAATGCCAGTTCTCGGTGCATTTCATGTTTTCATTCCTTTTGAAATAGAGAGGGAAAATCACAGCTTTAAGCCACTTAAAGGAAAAAACAAAATAGGGCAAACCAAACCAGTGAATCATGATGGAGTTGTTAACTAGATTAAAGCTATAAAATTTTCATCTTCTTTAGGAAGCTGCTTGCTTTGTCAATCTAACTAGCCAGAGATTTTGGAAGATGGATTTTACAGATACATCCTTGTCCTAAGCATTGGAGATCAAAGAATAGGTAATTCAGATATAAAATTTTTGAAGGTTTGAGTACTAGGAAGATCAGGGAAGTAGTTCAAGATGATATGTAATGAGAGTAATGGGATGAAATTAAGTAAAATATAGAATGATTATCAGAACATAGTTTAGTACTTAGAGATACTAGATTGAGTGTCTTGAGGGAAGTAGGAAACACTCATCATTTCTAATTGCTTAAACTGTTACAACAATAGAGGATGTATTAGAAATAACATATTCAGGGTTTTTTGGTGTTGGAATTATTAGACATACAATAGAAGAACACTGTAAGTTTAAAAGAAAAGGCTGATTTCCTTTAATTTAAACTTTTACATTCCACCTTTCTTCTGACAAGTCTCATCTAATCTCTTCCTTTATTATTTAAAAAAACCCAAACGACAAAACCAAACAAGCCCCCTCTAAAACCTAGACAAACTGAAAACATCCTAGACTGCCAAACACTTTAAATGATACTGAGGTGGATATTTATTTGCATTATAATTTTCCTCAGGTTTAAAAATAAACAACAAAAAGCCTTCTCAAATTGTAGAGGAAGCAGGATCAGGGTGTTGACGTGAGGTGCTGTAACAAGCACTTAACTATAGGCTCTCATTCTATTTTGAAATACTGGACTTTTTTTTTCGATTTCATAAATCTTCAAATATTAATCTTTTGCTTATTTCTCTGGTGCCGAACACCTGTTTGGTTGTGGGGGTTTTTGTGTTGGTTTTTTTTTTTTCTTTGTCTTCCCCAAACCTGAACTTGTAAGTCAGTGAGTTGAAGAACTACCACGTGAAATATTTTTCTTTTTTCTTATCTTTTTTGACTACTGTCTGGGGTAATTGGCTAGAAGAATATATACTGAAGAATGGAATAGCATGAGTAAAATTAAGCCTCATGGTATGGCAGCGGCAAATTATCAGCCACAGTCTGGGCTCATCTACTAGAGGATCTGCCTGATGGATTTGTTAATTATTTTCAAAATGTTGCAGATGTATCAAAAAGGATTTTTCTGAGTATTAAGTGACATTTCAATTACAAAATCCCAAACAAACCTCAACAAAACCTGAAGTCAAGTTTCTTTAATAAATCAGCATTTTTCAGTGCAGTGCTTTCACAGAAGTAAACTCATTTCAGTTTTGTGTTGAATGTTACAAAGGCTTGTAATATATTTTCATTTGGAAATATGAATGTTTATTTTTATAGCATGTTCAAAAGGCACATGTTCAAAGAACTGTATAGGAGTTAACATACCAAGTTATTTAAAAAGAAATCTTGCTGACTGTCTTTTCATTTGGAACGTGTTTTATTTTTAATGAAATCTGATCAGCAGGGACTATGCACAAGTGTCCAATATTCAGCCCCAGTTTTTCATACAAATTAAGGTAATCTTCAGTGGTAAACTAGCTAGCTAGAATGTTGGGACGTTTGTATTAAAACATTGAAAAACAACTAACAGTCCTGCTAGTTGTACTTTTGTTTTGCCTTAATATGATTTTTTAATGGTAAGTGATAAAATCTATTCCTATAGTTCTTCAGGTTGTGAATGCATGTTTAAAGGACTGTCACTTCGGAGAGAAAACTTCAAAACAAAGTATTTAATTAAAGAAGAAATGCATTCAAAACAGTATTTTCTACCATTTCTTTTGTTGCTACTGAAGGATTTATGTCTTTAATAGAAATTTTTTTTCTTTTTTTGGATTCTACTCTATCTTTTGTGTGTAGTGAAATCCTAATGCTGTTTGATTTCTATCTGTTGCCTTGGTAATAACTCTCATCACAAATCCAGTATTAACTTCACTGCAGGGCTATACGGGAGGAAGTGTGTGAACTGCGTGGGTGGGAGCAAAGTCTTTGCTCAAACATATGGCTTGGGTTATTAGCAATTATGGTAAAGCAGTTACGTGAAATAAAATCTTTTTGCTTTATATCTAGTATATGCACAGTGTAGCTGTTCAGTCAGTTAAATGCATCACACTCAGGTTGTTCATATGTAAAGCAAAGTAATGAAATGAAGTCAGAGCAGTGATGTAGTTTATAAATCATTCATGAATGATTGCTGGAGGACGCTCCCTAAATAGCAATACTGGTTGGTTGGTTGGTTTGTTTTAATATATTATTTGTCTAGACAGCTCCTGGAGCACGTTTTGCTTTCAGCAGTTTCTCTTGTGTTATTACCTTTCTAATAATTCTGTAAGCCTTCCTATCTTATGCAATTGTTAATGTTTAATATGCGTCATTTTGTTGAATTGTTATTTTATTGAATTGTTATCTCTAGCAAAGGCCTTTTTTTGGTTTTCAGACTTACCAGGAAATCAGATACCAATCAGTGACCAATTTAATTTTTTTCATCTTCAGGTACAGTAGAGTCGTAAGGGGAGAGGATTTTGTGTCACTTGTGAAAGCCTAGAGGGCACATATTACTCAAATGTTGGACTGTATTCTTAATCATAAGAAAGTGTCTCCTCCTTAAATGAAAAACAAGGAATATATAAACATGAAACAATTCAAAGCTCACAGTGTAAGCAATCTTGAAAAGACATAAAATTAATCTGTAAAAGGTCACCTGGTTGGGTGCTGCCTGATACAGCAATGTGAACAACCCAGTGAGATATATTACTGATCTCATTCAAACTTAGAGTAAAAGATATGATGCCCTTTAGATCTGTTTATTCACCTTTACTTTAAGGGCATAGGAACCAGTTTTGTAAATTGGATTCTTTGGAGTCTGTCAATACGAGTTAAGCCACTGCAGGCTAGTCAAAATGCCTTGTACCACAGAGGTTGGGAGACACAAAAAAAAGGTCGAAAGGTTGTGTGTGATGCAAAGATTTACCATACATGAAAATAGTTCAGAAATTAATCGTAAATAAAACATGGTGGCATCGAAAGGCTAATCAAGACTTTGTTATTGTGAGCAGTCTGCAAAACGAAGTGATTACTATGGTCAAAATAGTCCATATGGAAGGTGCAGTATGTAGTACAGTCACCAAATTGAAAGGAAGTAAGAAATGACTGAAGAGACTCTTAGTTTCTCAGGGTGGTGAGAAAGAATGCTGTGTATAAGGCCAGCGAGGAGAACGAGGTAATGGGGAGACCCCAGGGAAGGAGTGGAATGTCAGGACGGGGAAATTAAACAGCACTTGGCTTCTCATCTCTGGAGGGGCCGGCTGTTCCCTGGCGTGTCTTCCAAGATCAGGTGTTGTCAGAGCTGGAGGGGTGTGAGTTGAGTCTAAGCCCCTGCAGGTGATGGGGGACTCACCTTGGCCTGATTAAAATGGTTGTGGGGTTTCTTCCCAGAGTGCTAACAAGTCTACGGGAGGTAATAATACTTCAGAGAGTGATTTGGGAACTTGTTCGTGAAAGAGCAAAATCCTTTTGTGATATTGAGTTTCCTTTGAATAGCTGCTTGCATAATGCCCAAAGTACATTTTATAGACGTCCTGGAAATAGAAAAAAAAATTGTTACACAACATCATTGTCAGCAGAATTTCATGCATTTTACAGAGGTGGCTACTTATTTTCTATGTTTCACAAGGCAAAATTAGAGCGGAGAAATACTGGACTGGTCATTTAAACAGGGGAGGGAAACAAAAGCACAACAAAAATAATGAGTCAAGATAATCTGGTCTTTTTTACCCCACTCTACTCCCCACTCTACTTCCTACTTACTCAGTTATATTATTTCTGCAGTATGTTTGTAGTTTGGGGAAGGAGATGAGAAAACTTGAGCAGTTAAACTTTACAACGTTTTCAACTTCAGGTCTTTAAATCATGGATTTAGTACCAAAATAATGAAATTGGCTCTTCAAAACGATTAAAGGTTGCCAGAGATTGTGAGGAAATGTTTAGATTCTCATTTTTCTCTTTGGTTTGCTACTTTCAAGGTAAATTGTCTAAAGCCACACAAGATACAATGGAGTTGGTGTTGGTGTTGTAGATACATCCTCACTGTGCGTGAATAGAAAAGAGGACCAGATTGTCAGGAGAAAAAGGAGGCAAGTCCCAGGTCTCCTCTTGGGTTTTCTGATCTGCATCATGAGAGAAGAGGAACATTTGTCACATATGCTTTCATCCCTGGAAATGTTACCTTTTCTACTGGCCTCTTTAATATGGAGAAACAGTTCCTTCTGTGTACTAAATACTTGTTGCCCTTGTGTGTGGGTGAGGGGGGGAAGCAGGTAAAAGTACTGCAAGAAGTACTGAAACGCGCTTTGGTATCCAGGGCTGTAAGGAACCAGGTAAGATCCTACTAAAACTTGGACTAATTTGGCTACTTTAAGCAAAGTTTTGAATGTAACCTTGAAAATCTCCTTCTACCCTACCTCTGAGCCCTTAACAGAGTCTGAGAACAAGGGACTGAAACAGAGTGTAACCACAGTTTAGTACCGCAGTGAGATACAAAGCACTAAAGGAAATCTTAGCACTGTCCTGAGTCGGCAGCTGTGATCCATTGCACACAGGAGCAGAAGAATGAGAAGTGTAAATTACGTTTGTTAGTGATGGCACTTTTCTCAATTTCACATTAAAAAACTTTGAATTTTTCAACCTTTTAAATGTTAATATTCAAGAACCAAGGTTACATTTTTGTCTTGGATTGTGATATATGCCTACAATGTCATTTGGTTACAGTGGAAATAAAAGACAGAATACAGCCTGATGTTTTTTCTGGTGCGTGCAAGAATGTAGAGCAATTTTTTAGTGTTAAGGGAAACAGTACTCGTTCCAAGTAATTTTCCTTTCTTTTCTCTTTCATATAATAGCAGAGAAATAATCATTGTGTTAAAACATTTATAATTTGAAAATTATCAAATACAGTGCAGTGCTCTTTTCTATCTTACATGCTTTATTAGCTTTGAGTAAGTCAAATAGCAAGACTTAGCTCATTGTGTTTTCCAGGGTATATAGTCCTATTTTGAATGGTTGTATCTTACAGCAAAGAACATTTTTTTTTGACGATTCTTGTCACATCGTGGCAAATAAACTCAGATACTGCCAGAATTCTGAGTAGCCGCAGAAACAGGATTTCTTGTAGTAACGTACATATAATATGATTGACTGAAGTGAGATCTGGTACACAGGCTCTGCAAGATGCCCATCTGGTCTCCACAGGTATTTGGATCTAGCTGTTTGTTAATGTATGACATTTGTTAACTTGAACTAGCTAGAAAATAATTTAAACAAATGCTTGCATCGTCAAATTCCTTCTCCCTCTGCACGCTCTGGTCTGATGACCTCTGTAAGCATCTCTGTGGAAGATTCTGCTCTCCAACTGCGTCTTCAGTTGTGCTTGAGCAACTGCAGTGACTTATCGCTGTGTGCATAGCTTTAACTGACGCTACCATCTAAGAAAGCTCTTCAGTGCAGAAATGCCTATTAACCAGGAAATAAATACAGGTAAACAGTCTGAGATAGCGTACTTCTGTCCAGTTTTGGCAATCTTAATTCCCTTAATAGTGTAATATGCTACTGGAAACAAGGTGTGGCAAGGAGACTAGACAGTGCTGTGAAGGGGATTAATAGAGAGCAAGGGAAATAGAAAAGGAAGTATAAAAAGAGAGAAGAAAAACATATTATCAGAGATGGGACATGCTTAAAAATGTACTGGAAGCCTTCTGTTGGAAAAAGAAATTAATTCCATGGTAGAAGCTTAGCTCACTTGCCCTTCCTCTCAGCAGAATGCAAGAGACACGTTTTGTATTTGGCTTTATGAAAACTAAACAAATAGCTCTTAATTGTCTGTCACAACACTTGAGCCCTCACCGCTGCAACATCTAGTGAGGATATGAGGCTGTGTGAAATAAAAGATTGTTTTATTTAACTTCTGTTCTTTCTCAGGTCACTCTGAAAGTTGTGCTTGTTCTCTTGGCCATGTAGGAGAAGAGAATTTTTTTTTTTATTATTATTATTATTATTCCTCAAAGTTATTCATCCAAGGGGCAAATGAAATTGGGAGATTCCTGCACAGAACATGCTATCTTGTCTCCTGTCCTTACAAGAACTTACAAACACTGCGCCGGTCTATGCTTGCAAGCAGCTTTGAGCTCATTCTCTAACTTAGCGTAGCAATTTGCCGCCCTTTGTTAAATGACACATTTTAGCTTCCTGTGGTGTGTTTGTAGTATGCGTGTTACAATAATACTCACACACAGTGATAAGATTTCCTAGTTTTGAGCTTCTCTAATCGAGTCAGGAGACTGGTTTGGGCTAGTTTTTAGCTTGGAAGAAATTGTAGTTCAGCTCCTGTAAAGCTCTTGGTCTCCCTGAGTCTTTTTAACGTTTGGAAACGTATGTACAGGGTGGCTAGAGCCATAGGGCTGTCACCAGCCTGGGCAGCTCCAAGATCTGTCTTTCATCTTCTCTTGCAGTATCAAAGCTGATCTGTGGCTCATCTTTTCAGTAAATCAGCTTTTGGCTTTTGCTAACAACATAATCTTGCAGTGATTCCATGCTTGCTGCACAGTAAACCATCCTGTGCAGAAGCACTGAAGTAAATTTGACTTATACATTTTAACATTTTTGTTAATTAACAAAATTAATGTAAGCTAACATTAATGTAAGCATGTCTTAGGTTCTGTGCATTAGCTTATTATTCTTGTACTTTTTATTCTATCTAAACACAGTTATGAAGAGGTTATAAGCAACTGTTGTTTATGATATCTCTTAAACTAGATGTTCTCCATAGAGTTGAAATAATTTACTTGTTTGGGGATTTATCCTGTTTTCATAAAAGACATCTTCCTTTCCTAACAGCAAAAATTTCTCTCTGGAACAAATTAACTGCCATTCAAGGACTAATTTCTTCCTCCATGGCAGAAATTTCTTCCTCTGTGGTATGCTCTTCAGACTGACTGCTACACTCACTGTCACAGACGCTCCCCAGGGGTTTCGGATCAGAGTCACATCTGCTGCTCTGAGTCACAACTTCATCCTATCTGCTGGGGCTTCAGTGTTCATTAGACTAATTAATGATCGAGTACAGCAGTATGACATGGCTTGGCTGTTTTGGCATGTTAGTTAGCTTTCTTGAAAATTCAAGGTACCTGCTGTTTTCTGTGTCTAAATGAATGTTTGATTAGATGCAAGATTTTAAATAAGCAGCTTTTTCATGTTGTCATTAAAGTCAGGAAAAAGTACATTGCTGCCTGGTGTAATCTTGCTTGAGCTGTACAGAGGTGTCTTAAACCCAGCAAAACCTGTATTTGTGGAAGGGAATGGCCAGACAGAAACTGCTCCGTAAGGGGGTTCTTTCCCTATGTAAAATTAGAGGTATTTTGAGATGAGAGGAGCGGAAGGGGGAGAACGGGAGCAAAAACATAATGCTGAAATGAGTTGCTCTCCTTAATAAAGCAGAACGCACGAAGCTCTGAATATGCTGCTGCTTCATTGTGGCACTGTGGGTTTCACTTTTAAGAACAGGCTTCCCACCACGTTGTCCACAGCTCTATTTAGGTACCTGTACTGCTTTTCCAGGTGCTTGAGGGAAGCTCCTGAGATATAGTCACCTCGTAATTCATCTCAAGATAACAATATCTATATTGTGTGCTTAGGTAATTATGTTTATATGCGTTATAAATTAAAAACTGGATAAATGTTAAAATTGTGTTAGTTCTTATGTATCCACAATTCTGTACGTCATGTATCTGAAGTTGTAGGCTTTTCCCTTCTCTGGGCAATTCTAGAAATTTGAGGATAGGATGGGAAATTTTAATGTAAAGATAAAAGAGAAGTATATAGAGTCTTTCTAAATAGAGAAAGATCAAAGATGTGGCAGTTTTAAAATATTGTTCAAGTGTGTAGAAATAGATTGAATTCACTTTGCTTTATTTCTGCAATGTGTGGATAGGAACATAAACATGTAAAACATTCTTATCTTAGTTCCTATCTTATTGATGCTGATAAAGGTGTTTTGTGTGTTTAACTGCCTGCAGTGTTTGCAAATACAATGTATTTACAAATTATGTGTTACATACAGTAAACACAGGAGTCTTAGTGACCACTGTATGTCTGACCTAAATTGAACTGATTGATAGTCGTATGGCACTGTCTTCATTGAAGAAATCAGGGAGACCGCACTGATGACTGATAAAAAGGACATAGATTCACTAGCTTTGGAAGAAGATTGAAAAATTTTGTGATGGGGTGGTGAGAAGACATTAGAGCAAGCAACCACTGTTCAAGGTTTGACCCTGCAGTACTCTAAACCCGTATTCTCTGTCCACCATGCTTGAAGACTGATTTGACTGAGAAAGCATGAGCTTTGCTTCAGGCGATGCCACCTTACTTGTGGGATCAGATTTCCTCAATAGCGTTAAGGAGGGCTTGGTTTCCAATCTTCTGGCTAGGTATTAACCACCGAAGGGCAGTGTATCAACCAATCTTTTGTTACTTGCCCAACAAAGTAAACCAATTTTCCTGTGAATTATGCAGTAATTAATTAGCTGTTCTTGTGACACAGCCTTTGAGGAAATTCTCTTCCGTGGCAGATATCAGCAAATATCTCTGAAGAGCACTGAAGAGAGGCATACTCTAATGCTCAAGGGCACGATTAGTTGCTGTATGCATACTACTATTTGATAGATTTTAAATGCTGTGAAATTTTTGAACTTGGAACCTGCATTGGCAGGTCTGCCAAATAAGAACTATTTAAGATTTTTTTTCAGTCTGTTTTTCGTATATGTTTTCTCTGATTTTTTTTGTTTTCCCCCGTGACCCCCTCCCCCATGTGACAATATAGTCACTAGCAAAAGCTAACATTCTTTCAGTATTCCTTCTTCAAAAACTGTGTTTGTATCATACACTTCTGCCTCTTCTCAGAACTATTCAAGTTCTGATTTCCTCTGGACTCCTGTTATGTAGCAGTCTCTTTATGCGTATAATAAATGTTGACAACTCCCAGCTCAACAGTTAATCCCATCAAATGCAGACTGTTGCGTCACTCAGATTCCTGAGTGCCAGCCCGAGGTAAGGGCTTGAATGAAAAGGCAGCTAGCTTAGGGTTTGTGTCTGGAGGAGATCTTACTGAGTCTGGTAAGAGCTGGCAGCAGTCTAAAGCAAGGGCAGCGTGTCAGCCTTAACCTTCAGGGATGCCCAAATCTCCAGCATTCAAGGACAAAGCATGTATCCTTTTGACCTCTCTCAGAAGTATTTCTGATAAAAATCATGAGCCGGTGAGAGGTGGTGCTTACTTCTTTCCAACAAGATGATGCCACGATGATGCAGGCTTTCAGCCTTTCAGTATCTGAAGGGAGCCTACAGGAGAGCTGGAGAGGGACTCTTTGTCAGGAAGTCTAGTGATAGGACAAGGGGTAATGGTTTCAAATTGGAAGAGGGGAGATTTAGATTAGATATTAGGAAGAAGTTCTTTACTGTGAGGGTGGTGAGGCACTGGAACAGGTTGTCCAGAGAAGTTGTGGATGCCCCATCCCTGGAAGTGTTCAAGGCCAGGCTGGATGGGGCTTTGAGCAACCTGCTGTAGTCAGAGGTGTCCCTGCCCATGGCAGGGGGGTTGGAACTTGATGATCTTTAGGGTCCCTTCCAACTCTAACCATTCTATGATTCTACCCTGAACTAGGCTGCTCCAGTGTTTTTTGATTAAGAACAGTATGTTGAGCTCTGCTTATTCAACATACACATCTCTACCCGCTGGACTTGTCCCCATGGGCAGAACAGCTTACTGTAGCCAATGGGCTAGCTGTAAAGAGCTTAACGTAGCGTTTTTTGGTACTTTCTCCCTATTCCTTAAATGACAAAGTTATCAGGTAGGTATGTGTTCAGTTGTACAGTTGACCACTCAGGAAAATTGATGTTTTCTTTCTCTGCTGTACCGATCTTGCATTTCCCCAGTCCTGGCATTTTTCCTGTGTTATCTATTGAAAACTATTTACCTTTAGTTTCCTTTTCCCCTGCAATGCAAGTTTTCTTCCTGAACTTGGTTCTTCGAAAAAAAAAAACCCAACAAAAAAACCCCATCAAAAAAACCCACAAACCCAGCAACAACAAAAAAGCAACCTACTCAAAGGAAAATCTCCATGAGCGGTAGAGGTCCACGGTGTCAGTGTGCTGACATTGTCACAAGTCAGGGATTAGCGGTGCTTCCTCGTTATCTCATCTCTCCCCATCTGTCAGCATCATTTGTTTTTTTTGCCTTGTGTTTGCATTGCAAGCTTTCTGGGAGAGGTCATTTAATTGTTCCGTATTTGTACACCACTTAGCACGCCGCGTCCTTCCCAGTGGTGGAGACAGATATTTCGGTAACGGAGTCAACCTATGTGATGTTTTGCTTCCAACAGTGTAATTTTGCAGACAGTTCTTTTCTAAGTAATTGTTTTTATCCCAGTGTGGAATCTAATGATCTGATTTCTCCCCTCCTCCTTCCCCCTATTGCCCAGTGATGGAAAGCCTTCCTCTGGCCTTAGCCAGGCTTTCCTTCCGGAAGGAAGGTCGTAGCCTTCTCTCCATTTAAAGAAAAAAAAAACCAAACAAACCAAAACCCTCATAGATAGTCCTTTCTTTTTATTGAAATGACAGAAAGGAGCTTTACTAATGGTATGTGACACCCTTTTTAATAAATGAAGTTGAGATTTTAAATTCTTTGTGAGCAAATGGTTGGATGTCACCTTTTTTCTGCCAGTGCTCGTACAGTCCGGCAGTTGCAGTGTCAGTGTTGGTGTCTGAGGGTACAATAATTGTCAGAACTTACCTTAACTTTCTAACCCCAGAATATTCATATTTTATATTGCAGCATGATTTATTTTACAGTGAAATATTTAAACGAAGAACATACGTGACCATCTAGTATTAGATTTGAGAAGTAGACAATTCAGTTATGATAATGATCTACTGATCTCTCTGGTATGCTGTTTTATGTTAAACACTACGCACGTCTTGCAACACATTGGTAACCTGAGTTGTTTGCCAGACAGTGCCAATTATGCCAGAAATTGCAAAAGTGCCCTCAGTCTTCTCGGTGTTAAAATGATGTGCAGATCAACGTGCCAATCTTCTGCAAAGAGCGCCGGGTTCTTCCCTGGTCAGGAGCTGTGGGCCTGCTGGAGCTCCAGTGGCACAGTGGTCACAGTGGCAATAAAAAGACCAAGTTTTGCCTGATGTCGAGAGGGGTGAAGAGTCCAAGGCTGAGGCTGGAGGTCAGACTGAGAGGAAAAGGTAGAATTTTAAACAACAAAAAAAAGCACATTTAGTATGAGTATTGTAGAACTAGAAAATAAAATAGCAACTTAGATTTAAGAGATCACTGTTGCCGAAATTTTATTTCAGGAAGTGCGTTAACATCTCTGTGCATTAAAATATGTAATTCAAATATGGAAATGAAATATATTGTTGCAGGTCTGTGATGTTACTAGTAGCACTGTTATGAGGGACAGTGAAACTGCATATGTATAGGGGGGTCTTGCTACTTGTATTTATACATATTTTTCTTCTCTTGGCAAGGATCCTCAAGCTTTGGGTTGAGAAAATCAATCTGTGTCTTAGACACACCTTACTTTGGTTTACCTTGGATGTTTTTCTTGATGTGTTAAATAGATTCTAGGGTGGAATTAAGACCAAATAAAAAGCCAAGAAAAGTGAAGACAAAGGCAGCAATCAGCAGGGAAAACCAGGCAAAAGTACAAGCAAGAGTTCAGATGAATAGTGGAGTTTTAGCATGCTGGTGTATCTGTTAACTTCTGTTATATTGGCATGGGAAATATTTGGAACAAATAAGAACAGAAGTTGTATCTTATTAGACTTTATGTCAGATATGTATCTTTATGTCAGATAGTAATAGACCATCAAATTTTTGAGGCATTGTTTTGCAGCCTACATTTTGTGAACTTTTTAGTTTTTCTGTTGTCAGTCAGTCAGTTTGGCTGGCCCTGTGTGTCACTAATCCATTACCATCCATCTGACTGTACTTTTTAAAATCTTATGAAACATTCCAAATCACAAAAGGTGAGTTAATTTCAAAACAACAGCATTCAGGTGGAATGGCTGGGAATGCAGAGTTAACAGGAAGACCCAGATTTCCTACATGCAGAGATGCTTTGCTTTGAGTGGGAATGAGCAGAACAAAGGCAGCGTCATCCTACTAGACATTCACAGTCACCTGCTGACAAATTTAGCTCTGCCTGACCTTAAAAAAGAGAGAGGAAAAAAAAGTAGGTGAAAAGCTAAATTACTTGGTCCTGGTCCATACAATGTCTGTTAACTCTTAAATAAATAAATAAATGCTATAATAATTTTAGGTATAAATCTAGTACACAGTTTCACAAGAAATAGTTTGCTCCAAACGTTGCAGGCCATATCTGAGGAATTTAATATGGCCAGGATAATCAATGCAAAATGTGGGAGCACTCTCCCAGCATATATATGGGTTACCTCCAGTCAGGATTTTTCCTTCAGCAAGGAGGAAAAGCCTATTCATGAACGGCTTTGCTTGAGGATATTTTTACTATTCCTTGCCCCATAAGTCAGGTGGGTCTGCTCAGTGAACTACTGCTTTGTATTTTTGTAGATCCCTGTCTTCCATTTTTCTCTTGCAAACGAAAACTTTCTCTCAGGACTGCTGATATGAATGTCCTCAGGCAAGAAGACCTTTCCTTTGTGCGAATGTAACTCATAGAAATTTCATTTATGTGATGGGTTTTCTCCTCTCGGTCTCACTGTTCCTGCCCCTCTGGGATTAATTTATCTTGGCCACTTTGAGAAGAAAAAGACTTTTATTCCAGTGCTATTTCTAGAGTCCTCCTTAGCAGACCAACAAAGACAGTGCAATGAGGATCCATAGTCACAGTCCTCAATTGTCTGACGCAGAATATTTTGTGATACAGTAAATCATCTGTCTTGCACGTCATGAAGGCAGTCACCTTCCATCAGCTGGGCTGTCAGGTTGAGATGCAGTTTTTATTCAGGGTTGCCATTTCTAAAAGGACCTTTGGGGAGAATTGACTGTGCCTGAAAGCTGATGCCTGTTGCCCTGTAATTGCTACTTCATTAAAATATTTCAGTTCAAATTCTTGTATGCCCCTAAGTTCTCTAGATACCTGGCACAAAAATTCTCAAATGTAAAGTAAATTTTTGTTCAATGTGACGTTTTGGAGCAAAATCCCAGTTGCAGGATTTAAATTAAAGTTGTCAAGAAGACTGGCTTTCTCTAGAGACTGTAACAAGGCATCTGATAACAGAACTTCATCCGTATTCTCACTTGAATTTTTATGTAGTTTTATTATTTTATCTTAATAAAACTTTCATTCTGATTTCCATATAACCTGTTCTAATTAGAAATGATAAGTATTCACCAGATAATCGGTTCAGTAGAACCTGCTGGATGAAGTGTGAATATAAACCAAAAGGAGTTTGTTTAGACATTAGTCTACAAGCAGTGCACAGATCATCGCCATTATAGTAAACCACTATTATAAACAAACAAACAAACAAACAAACCAGAAAAGACCAGAAGAAAGAATCAAAGTAGTTCTGTGTGTTTTTGGTAATACTTTTTTGCTGTTCATTTTCTTAAATTATACTCAAACAGGTGATTACTCTTCTAAAAATAGTAGAGGTGAATTACACTTGCCTGCATAAGAGACCTCAGGCAATATTATGCTGTTTGATATTTACTACATTATTAACATAAAACCCCTAAAGATTATTCTAAACATGCCTTTTGTAGGTTGCTGTTTGTTTTTGCCCGCTGAGGGTGGCTGAGTGATGAAAAATGTGTATAAAAACAATTTCTGTGTGAAACACAATTCATCGTATGAATACGGTGATGGCATAGTGATGGTGATCATTCTTCATCGTTCACTTTATAGCAATAAGACTTTTTTCCCTCTTCTCTGATTCCATCAATTTGCGTGTTTGACATTTCTGGCTTTCTGCATACATTGTGTTATATTTTACATACTTGGTATTGTTTAAAAAAAAAAAGCAGGAAAACAAAATTAGCAATAACCGGTGTGTCATTTGCTAGAAGTCTTGAAAAGGTACTTTTTTTTGTTTGTTTCTTTCCAAACCCAGTAATAGCTGAATCATAGCAAGTTTCAGAAAAAGAGACCATTGTATCAATTAGCAGCAAGTTTTACTATTGGCATACGAATACAGGAAAACATAGAGTTGTTTCATTAAATGGTAGGGAAAACAGGCAATTTTGTGGTAGCCAACCTCAAGCCTGTTGAAACGTATTTACATTTTAAAGGCATGTTTGTGGAGCAGGACAGTGCTGCACTAAGTGGTATAGAAATATAGAGCAGAAGGACAGCTCTTGGTTCAAGAGATTACAGTTACAAGTTATAATAGAATAGTAGCTGAATACAGAAGGACTGTAAACAAATAAAGTATTAAACTATGAAGAATAATTGGGTAAAGAAAAATGTGATAAATAGGATACAATGCATTGATTTAACAAAGAAAAATCAAGATGTAGACCAGCCAGACACTATTCTTTGAACAAATAAGTGGTTTTATTAGAACAAGAAAATGTTGAAAACTTTATTTGTCTGGAAAATTTTGATTTTTTTTCACGTAAAAAATTTTTAGTTCAAGAATGGCTGGCATTGCTCATGAACTGTAAGATGAGTAAAGGTCTAAGTGAAGATGATGTGACAGAAGCTTGTGAGAAAAGGTACTGTACTGGAAAGACTAATTATTCTTGCCTTACATAGTATTCTTGTTATAGTCCTTAGTGCAAAAGGTTTCCTTTTGCTAATGAAATTGAAACCAAGTTAGGATTTACTGCCACTGGTCATAAATTTGGAGTCAAAATCAGAAGACGGTTCCTAATTGCTGGAAGAGGATGGTTATGGAGCATAATGTAAGGTGGAACTTCACTGATTCTATGAAATGCATTGTGGTTTCCAGCAATAGTACAGGATTGATTTAGGAGTTTCATTCTCATCCTTTCTTTTAGATGAGTCTCAAGAAAGTTAGAAATGGTCTTTGCATGTCTTAAATGTCTGATTGTGAAAATGTCTGAGCAGCCTTTAGCTATTGATTTAGCTTGCAGGGAGTAATCTAAGTTGGAAGGAACATCTAGAAGTCATTTGGTCCACCTTGCTGCTCCAGGCAGAGCTACCTTCAAAGTTAGGTTGGGTTGTTCAGGGTTTTACCCAGTTAGGATTTTAAAATCTCTAGGGAGGGATTCAGTTTCCCTGGGCAGCCTGTTCTGGTGCTTAACCACTCTAATGGTGAAGAACTTTTTTCCCTTATTTTCAGTTGGCTTTTCATTTCTTGCAGTTTCTGACAGTTGTGACTAAGACTGACTCTGTTAGTAGCCCTGCTTAGGTTGTGGAAAAAGTCTTTTCCAGATTACACAAACCCACCTCCCTCAGCCTCTTCTCATACGCTTTTTTCCTTTCACCATGGTCTGTTCAGGACTCTCATGTGGTTTGATACTATCAGAAATCAGATCTTTCATGTTGTAAAATGATGTGTAACTTCCTACAATAAGATTCAGCAGGCTACCTGCATTTTAAAATTTTTATTGTCAGCGCAGTTAAGTCTTGTTGGAGTGGCAGCGACATGGAAAATCCCAGGGTCCTGTCATCATACCAAGGTATGCCTATGCGTAATAAATCTTTCTTACGGCAGCATGTTCTGCTTAACTCCCACTGAAGCCCCTTGTTCTGTAACTGGCTGAGAATTGTATAACTGAGGTGTTACTGGTTGGTACATTAAATTGATTTCCAGTAAGACAGCACATCTATGGGTGTAAAACAAATTCTGTATTGAGGTTATGATTAGATTAATTATTCATTAAATTATGGAATTAGTATGCAGTGAAAGAAATGTAATTATTCTTCCTCATACCTTCTCTCCATTTCTTTAATTAAATAAGAATACCTTAGTTTTTCTTCACTTCACTCTTGTGATTAGCGTTAGCCAAGTGCGGGGCATAGTGCTGGTGTTACTAGTGTAGCCTTTTGAAGCGTTTTTCAAGTACTTGTCACTTGAACACCACTGATAGAGTTTTGCTGAGGGTTGTTGCACGTTGTCTTCAAAACAGAGCCAGTCCCTCCAGTTATTCTTTGTAGAAGGGGCTCCTAATATGGAGTGGAAGATGATCTTGATACTACTCTCTTAGTGGAGTTTGAAAGGTAGCGAAAGACAATTTTAGCTTCTTAACAATTTAAGAGATCCATATTTCATCTTCCTTGCTCTGAAAAACACCCTAACTCTTCACTTCCCCCTTTTTGATATCACTGGTGCCGTTCAGCATATTCCTAAACTAACACAGACCTCCATGGGGTACTTCTGGTGAGCTTTAGGAGAACTGATCAACACCTACCTTTGTTTCCTTTCTCTTTTCCAGTTGTTTTCAAGAATCCACAGATGAATCCTCTCATGAGAATTGTGGAAATGATACTTACAAAGCTTTTGCAGAGGAGGAACAAATATAAAGGAATAAATTGACATCTCCAAAGTCACAAAGGCGTAGAACTGGGATTAAAATTTAGATTTTTGATCTTGGCCTTGAGTTTGCATGATGAACTCTGAAGGCTAGAGAACATAAATTGTATGTAGTCAAGCTGTCCTTGCACATAGAATAATTGGTCTGAATAGTATAAGCTGACAGGGATTTAAAACTTGGCAGCTTAATTAGTTGCAACAAGGAAATGATAAACATGAAAGTGATCTTTACCCAGAGGCAACACAGGAAAACAGACAGCTGATATGGAAAGTGTTTGTTTGAAGCAGCTAAACGCAAAGACCATTCTGTATCTACCCTCTACTAGGTGTTCATAAGTAACAGTGATTATTTCAGAGAGAAGTTAAAATGTAGTTTCAAAAGGGACTCTTAAAAATATCTAGCATAGAATCTTTTCAGCTAGTTGTTGACTTTGTGGTAGAAATTTTTATGCATTTTTGTCTTAAACTTCATTTTATATGTATTTTCTAGCAGCTTCACTGAATTTTAAATTCTAAGTGTATGTAAATATTTTACATAGCATATAGCAGTAAACAGTGGCATGCACACTTAATACTGAACTGTACACATTGTATAAACAGTAAGTTCTCTCCTATGTGGGTAAGTTATATATAAGAACATTTTAAAAGTTGTCTTTATAAGTTTAGAACAGAATTTCCCTGTCAAATATAAGTATACGGTGTAAAACACACTAGAATTCGTCAAACCTATTGCCTAGCATATGGTCATAGGTTGAAGGGCTACTGTTCTGCACTGTAGAGAACCTAAGTCTTTATTACATAAGCCTTTAACTCTTTATTACATTAGTCTTCACAGTGCTTTATGTAGCTCAAATAATTTTGATGTGGTGTGTAATCGCTATATTTCATACTGAAGAAAAGAGCAGTGTGTTTGTCCTTTAAAACAGGTAGCACATTCACAACACATTGCTTTGCTTTCCTTGTGCAGACTGTGTTGAAACATACATTCCCAAAATAGCCATTCAGTGCTTGTCTAAGTGCAGTTTTATTTTTCACAGTACATTAGAAACGTATTGGAGTCCTCTGCTAGAGGTCTGTTTCATAGCTGCTTTAAATTTCTCATTGCATCCAAAGAGTAATGATAATTCTGCTTAGCGTTTATGAATGGCAACTGGTGCAGAAGTCACAAACCGTGGCAAAACATAGTTGCACCCACATAATAACTAAGAAAATACAAGTTAAGAACTAAATCTGCGGAGGAGTGAGTAAATTCAGTTTCCTCAGGTAAAATTCCAAGCGTCTTCACATGGAACGTGAGTGGACTGAGGTGTCTGCAAAGGGGATTCACAAAGGTCACTGGCTTGACCAGACCAGACCAGACCATGAGGACCATCAAGCCATGGTGTAGAAGGTGGCAAGGGGAGAAATAGCTCCCTCAGGAACAGGGCGATACCTGTCTCCTCTTGCATTTTTAGCCATGCATCTCCTTCTAGAGGGAGATGTCTAACCTAGGGTAGGTCTTTCTCGATAGAAGTCAGAAGGGTCGCCTTAAAGGTCAGTAGCGCTTGGTGATGTGGGCACCCAGCGCACAAGGTGAGGCACATTTGTTGAAAGGAACTCAGCTGGTGCAAGTGATTCTCTAGATTTGGTACTGAAAGCTTGTTCTGGGTCCTTCCAGCTGATGGTGTTACATTTTCTGTATTAAACTTTTTTGGACTGGGAATTAGAATCCAGTTCTTCTCACCTCTGCTGTAAGCAGAGCATCTCCACAAAGCATATTGAGGGCACAGAGCAAAACAACATGGGTAGGAAGAGGTCTAACTTGAGAATCTCAGGTTAGAGCATCAGAAATTGAGACTGATGCTTTGTTTGTTTCTTGGCAGAAAAGCAGAAAAGTGTACTTGGGATGCTTGCAGATTGCTTTGTGGTACGTGAGAGACAAAGAACTAGGCTGTTCAGGCAATTTTTACTCTTGAAAGTGTAGAGGAAATTTCAGAAGCAGCAGCTAGATGCAGCATTCAGGTATATAAATCATTCAAACATCAGAAATCAAACCCCTTGGTTTTCTGATTGTCGTTGATATGCTATGTTAACATTACTTCTATAGTTTTACCCATCCTGAACATGAGAGGAAAAAAACCCTGTGTACATTGGTGATAGCGCTCGAACGAATTTTTTTGGGTCTGCCATAATTTTTTTCCTTTCTCTGCTGGAACAGATGGGATGAAAGACAACAGAAAAGACTATGTAATAGAAGCAGACACTGCCAAATTAATATTCACATTGCACACACTTAAGTTTGCTGTGCAATTAATTTTGTTTTCTAAGGAAGGAGAAAATATAAGTCTGGTGAGATCTAGTCTATGTGTAATGTGTGTCTGAAATGTAATTCATGTATTTGATTATATGAATATTAAAACCTGACATTGAATTTAGAAATCTCAAGTAGAAACACAAGTGGGTAGCATGAATTTGAAGGACACTGAACAGTTGCTATTTCTTGAGATTTGGTGCCAGAAACATCTAAAAATATACATTCCTGAATGCAGATTTAGAATGGTCAGTTGAGGGTGTCAAGCTAGGATATTTTTGCCAGAACCTGTACTCCAAAAAAGGATCTCATCTGCCACCACGAATAATGAGCTCAGATGGTGTCATTCTAGAATTACTCTTTTGGGTTTGTTTTTTAAACAGTCCTGAAATGACTGTTGATAACACGGGTGCATCTGTGCATTTGAGCCCAGGAAAGACTTCTGTGCCAGTTATTTCCCGGAATTATATTATTTTTTTTCTTACATAGGACATATGCTTAAAATTGTTACTAGTAAGGGCATAATGCCCAGTAGTGACTGTAGCTATGGTGTACTCATATGCACATATGCATGCTGTTATTCCTCGTTGCTCATGATGGAGTTTTCCCTGAATGACTGTGGGATTGGTGCCATAATGAGACTAATTCAGAAGGAGAAGAAAATGTATATTTACTGCAATGTTCTTTGAAGTGGGCTTCCACCATTTATGGCAACATCGTTGGGTGTGTGTGTTAGGGTCACCACAGTGGCTTTAAGAGCTCCTCCCTACCAGTATAGCAGTGGTAGAGGCTTCTGTGGCACAGCTCTGGCTGCGTTGACATGTACTTGGGTGCAAGGGCCTCTGTCAACCCCACCTACCTTGCAGATGAGTTCTTCCTCACTGGGTTGTTAGCTGTTAAATTTCTTATTTCTGCTGTCCTTAGTGCAACCCTCTGTCCCCAACCCTACTCTGCTATTGGTTATCTCTTTTTCTGTTTTCTTTTCAGAAAACAGATGGAACAAATTGATGGAACACCTTGACAGTTGGTTGTCTCAGTAGCCCAGCTTCTGGTTAAAATAATTTTTTTTCCCTTGTGCATCCTCTTCTCTTCCCAGAAGTGCAGCCCATTGTCTGGCCTGACACTTGTTCTTCTGGAGGGACAGGAATGTTGTGTTCAAGTATTTAAAATCTGATCCAAAGAAACCCAAAGCCTTTATGACGGTAGAGGACTTTCTGTTCGTTTTGAGCTGTCTAGCTCTCGATTTGTAAGAGCAGTGTTGTCTCTGGCCATTTGGCTTTGATAATTGTGACACTGGGACACGTAATAAGGACGCTGAAGGGCAGTTGCAGCCTTCCTGTTTTAAAAATGACAGTAGCGTGTAGTTCAACGACCTAAGAAAGGAGGCTTGATACAGCAATTAATGATTGAGTTCTACAAAGTAGGCAATACTTGGATTTAAAAGTTCTTACAGAATCGGTATTGGAAGGTCAATCAGTATCTTAAAATAAATAAATAAATATATAGCTTGATAGCCACAAAGGCTTTATTACGCCTCTGTTTAGTTTTTTTTTGGTGATCAGAAGATACTACAATGATCTATTCATTATTTTATACCAATTTTGCGGATTCTTAGCAAGAATTCATTACAATCATTCTCATGGATTGAGCTCTATAAATGCTAAGCTGTGCGAGATAAACATTATTAATGCAACATCTTCTAATTAAAATTGAAAAGGATAGAATATTAATAAGATTTCACATATGAATTAATACTTGTAGTGTCACTGGAATATTAACTGATTTTTATATGCCATAGACAAATTATTTTGATAATTTGCATTATTTCAATGTGGAAATAAAGTGCTGTGTATTGAAGATTAAATTTTTAGTAAGGCAGTAACAGATTTGGGAGATCTACAAAGATCTTGTTTCTTGTATGAGCATTTAAAACTGTAAACTTTTGGATCCATAACGGTATCTTTTCTGTAAGTGAATTTACTCATTCCAAACCCAAATAAAGTATGGTTTCCTGTTAGGAAGTGTTTTTCTTTTGATATCTGGTCTCCTGTGCTTAGCTGCTGAGCTTTCGTAAGATATTGCTTACTTGCAAATACAAGAATGGAAGGAGGGGACTGGGGTTTTGGGTGGGGGTGGTCTCGATTGTTTTTTAAATTAAATTTTTAAAAAGCAGCAGTGCAAGGTGAGGCGTTCAGAAATGAGGAGCTATCAGAAATAATTTACTCTGTGCGAGGGGTGAAATGGTAGGATGGTGGGAGAGCTTCTGGGGCAGGGGAAGAGGGGCAGGAGCTGGTCTGAGCGTGGGGGCTCACACCACCACGGGGCTGAGAGAGCGGAAATCGGGAAGGAGCAGCAGAGTAAATGTGCAGTAAGGTGGTCTCGTCTGTGAAGATCTCTAAAGGTTATGTCATCCTCCATTAGACCATCGAAGGCCAAATGAGGGCTTTGCAGCCTTGTGGCTGTGAGATTCATTTATTTCATGTGTATTCTGCAGCTCGTAAGTATATACTACCCGTCTGTCTTCTCTGTGTGGATGCAGTGCCATCTCTGGTGCATACAGTACCATGGTCTTTGAAGAATTGGCAGAAAACATTAGAGATATCATTTGTGAGCTATTAGCCCTGTCTAATCACTCTGAACGAGCTGCAGTCTCCCAAGGATTTGTGCAACGCTTATGTCCTTCTACAGGAAGATACATGGATGTATATTAGTGAATTTGTTGCTAAGGGGAACAGTGGGGCGAATGCTCTCAGGATTGAGTCATGTATCTCGGCCATGGAAAGGACTGTTTATAAATGGACATTTTAAATATAGTATCCATTTGCATATATTGAAATTATTATTCTAAATAAATACGTATTTGTCATATGTTTATAATTAGGAGAAATGAAAGCAAAGCTCAGATACTCCAGTGGTAGGTGACAGTATGATATATTTGGGCAGTTACTTCAGCGCTGTCTAATAAAATGTAAAATGGTTTCCCCAGGAAACTCCACCCACAGGGTTACTCGAAGATGTCCTGTATAAAGCTCCACAGAGCGTGTGTGGGGAATCTGACCCTGCAAGGGTGAATGAAAGAACTAGAGCTGCAATATTTTGAAGATGTACTGTGGAAAAGAAGCACTGTGCAAACTGAATAACACTTTACCTTGCTGTGCATGAAAAAAATCCTCTTTTTTCCTTAAGTGAAAAATGACTGAAAGATCGTATCCTCTAAGAAACATTGAAATTACTTTTTTTTTAAACACTTCATAGTGCATTTATTAACATATGATTTTCTTTCTTGTCTGCCTGGAAGGAACATTTGGGACATTTAGTGTGATTCCATTCAGATACTAAACCATGGATGAAAATTTGGGGTTAAATTGTGAAGTTATCTTTTTACTACACATAAGCAAAAATTAGTAGTAGTACATTTTCCCCAAAAGATAAATAAATGTTTAGCACAGAAGCTTGCTCTTTCTTGAGAATGCATCCATCAACTAGGTTCAAAAGAAAGCCTGTTTCATTTTTTTTTGGTTACTTTTTGAGATCCCATTACTCCCAGTTTGCTAACTCCAGGCTCTTATAGTGAGACTATAGTGTATATCGTCCCTTTATTTGCCACTGGCCTTGGCTTAAAGGGGATAGCTTGATTTTCTTCTTCTTTTTCCTTTTTTTTTTTGTTTTTTATTGGTATGTACATTTAGCAAGTCTGTTGGTTTTGACGAGGACTGATTTTGGTTTTTGGGATCCCAGACGGCTTATGGCAGGCATTAGTGCTTTGCAGCATTAGAATACCCTGGAATATTAGACATAATTTAAATTAAACTGAAGTTGTCAGAATAAATGAATATCTGAATGAGGTATATTTTGTGAAACACCTGGGGGATTTTCTTTCCCTGCTTTAATACTTATTAATTTGCAGAGAGCACTTATCTGCAGTGAGACTCTGGAGTGTCATTATTCTGCTGCAGGTAGTGCTGGTGGATAACTGCAAATAGTTATCTGTCTTCCTCCTCTTCTCAAAAGTCTCAATGGTCTCCATTTATAAAATAGAGATAATGGTGGTGATTTTCTTTCATAAAGGTTCTGTTGAAGAGTTAAGCGCTTATATGTTAGAGTGCAAACACTGAAGACAAGGTGAAAAAGTTGACATCACGTTGCTTTTTGTTGCAGTGCTAAGCGTACAGGGGTTACAGACTGCAACCTATTTGTTCTGTGCTGGAAACTGCATCTCTGTTTTGGGAAGAGGAGAATGGTCAAGACTTTGTTCCTCCCAGTGCTTACATTTAATTTCCAGCTCTGCCTGTTACTTTTCAGTTTAACTCTCCAGTTAAATTCAACCTACTTCTTCAATGGATTTAACTACAGGGTTCTGTCCTCAAATTTACAGAGCTCTTTATTTGTTACAGAGTTATGTAGGAGTTTGGTATTATTTTTCTGCCTATTTTTTTCTTCCTTTAAATAATAGTTCTAGCTCCTCCTTGTATTTTACCATTTTTCTATTATGAAGAAGAAAACAATTTCCCTCCCCCATAGTTTCAAGTGAGACCTGGGAAGGACCCACAGAAATGGGTGAGTGTGAAAAGGATGCTGGCTGTGTGCAAAGAGGTATCTGGTGCAGAGTGAATAAGCAAAAAAAACCCCAACCAACCCACAAAAGGAGTTCTTCTCTAATCTCACAGTAGATACTGCAACAGTATTTTCAAATGACCCAACAGCTGTGTGACAGTATCCCATTAAATTAGGGAAATTAATTCCTTTGTGTATCTTGGTGATCTTAAGCCTTTAAAGGTATTTTTAATCCCTGTCAAACACCGGTACACTTACTTTGCTTAATAGCTATGGAATTTAGTCTCTTTGGACACTAAAAAAAAATTCAAGTCTTTTCTTAATTAAACAGAAATCCTTAAAACCTTTTCATGTGCCTTGCACATGGATAACGCGTGGTGAATCAGAGCACCTACTGGGTGTACAGAGTTATCTGTCAATCAGTACCAAATGCTGAGGTTTTTTATTATCAGAATGTACTGGTTGTAATAAATGGCATTCACTATGTCATTTCACTCTGTGCTGAAAGCATTTAGAACACAATACATCATTACTGCTAAATGGGGAATTTGAAGGTATAATTACAGTAGGTAAGCGCACTCCCCTGGGTTGCCTCCCAGGCACTCACTTTGAAAAATCCTGTATAGACTTTGAGATGATACAGCAGCCTTTTCCTTGGAGAGCTCTTCAGGACTTCAAAAGTAGAAGTATGGGAAGGAATATTCAATTGTTGGTCTTAAATTGGAGTCCTATAAAGCAGCAGAGTCTGCTGTGAATCAGCAGGCCTTCAGTAAGATTTCAGGATCTAGTCCTTAGATGTTTTGCCGTCTTAACCTGAAAATAAAGGTACGTGCATCCAGTAGTCCTGTTTTATAGCTAATGAGCTGGAATGGTCTTATTGACATCCAGCAGATAGATGATAAAGGATTTTTGTTTGTACCTTGTCGTACAGGTACGTCTCACCTCCCCCACGAGAGATTCTGCTGACATGCACAAACAGCAACATCTTATAATTGGTTAAAAATACTGTTAAGTGTCTTTTGGAAGACAACAGTAGATATGACAAAATGTCCCCTGCTGCCCTGCTGAAGCAATTCATCCTGAAGTAAAACAAGCGGCGTTGCATTTGACAGAAAGATATTAGCCACAGAGCTTGTGTGTGTATATATGCACACACATACACGTGTGTATAATTGCACGAGGAGTCACATATCTAAATATACAAAATTCTTTGTGTAAATATTATTGTTCACGTTCTCTGTGATTTTTAAATGCAGAAGATGGAACCAGGTTTGCTAATATTTTTTAAACATAACACCTGTGACTATTTTAGAGAACAGCGGGGTGTCCTGCAGGAGGGACTGGCACTCAGACAGTCTGTGCAGAGCAGAACCTCTGCGCAGAGCTTGGAGACAAGCTAATCGTGTTGGTTTGGGTGCTGCCAGCAGGCAGTAGGGCACAGGTATAGGTTATGGGGTATGTTTTCAAAATATGAATTGAAGAAAGGTGGTATACATGCTAAAGGGGAAAGCAATCAAGTCATGCAATTTCAAGCAAGAGGCTGTCTGCATAATTTAGAAAAGTTAAGTGAAAAGATGACTAAAAAGTTTACAATCAAGTTGGATCAGAGGGCAGCAGAGATTGTGAGGGGATTGTACAAGACCTGACAGAACTATTTTGGCTGGACAGGTTTGCCCCGTCTGTCGCTATATGGGCTTTCAGAGGGTGGTTGAGTTTGTTTGATACTCCATTTTTCAGCTTAACAGTTGCTGTTTTAAGGTTTTAATTTTTTTAAGGAATCTAGAGGCTGTAAACTGACTAATGTGATAGTCCTGGGACTGATGCTAAATCATCGTGATGAAATGGATTTTTACAGCTTTTGTGACCAACTTTATTATGCCTAATGTCAAAGATAAGGTTAGTTCTTATCCTTGCTGTGACTTTCCATTTTCATTGTCCATAGCTAATGGAGATTCAGCATCAACAGTTTTGTCTGGCAAAGGCAGTTCCCATTGAAAAGTAGATCTATGCTCAGGTATTTTGTAATATCTGCTACTGTTGTTATTAATATTACTAATTTATACTATAGGAGTTCAGAAAGGAGGCGATCAAATTTATGTTTTGCAGAACTACAGACTGGTTGAGGTTGGAAGGTACCTCTAGAGGTCATCTGGTCCAATCTACCTGTTCAGGTAGGGGATTTAAAAAGCAAGGTAAGAGATTAGGCAGACATGATTAGAGATGGAGACTGGGAAGCAGCAGAGTTTCAGTAACTGCACGGTTCTCCATGGTTGCTCTGAATGCAACCTCTGTGAGTGGAAACTGCCACATCTCCCTTATTGCTGTGGTGTGCAGAACATGAAGCTGCGAAGTTGAACCGTATTATCCAACACTCCAATTATATCATCAAATGCTGCGATATTGCTCTGCAATCCTTATTTCAAAGAAAAGTAAACAAGGGAAATTTTCACTTTGCTGCTTCTGCAGCACCTTGCCAAAGTGCCTGTTTCCCTTCCCCAGGCTCAGAGGGTGCTTAGCAGAGCCATAGTGTCCCTCCTATTGGAGAGCCTCCACATCTGGAGCATCTGCTGTCTTTGGCTCCTTCCACATATATCAACTTCTTCCTATCTTGTTTTAATTTTCAGTACTTTGGCATCCCGTACGCTGCTCTCGCTTTCTCCTGCTGTTTCTGTGAGTTCATCTACACAGATGACTTGCCACAGATTAACATTGGTGAGGCCATGGTAATTCTGCAGGTCCTTGGGGATGAAACTGTCAGCTTAAACGTTCTTGATTAAATCCCTTTCATAACATAGGTGGAAACGGGTGGGACAGGCAGATGCAGGCTTGCTCTTCCTATGAGCCTGCTTTGCTCTAGAAGCTGTTCTCAAGCTTATATAGTCCATCTTTCACTACATTGGCCTTTTTCCAGTGGTGGTTAATTCCAGTTGGAGTTTCTTAGTTTATGTTTATTGTTCCTTGAGCACCTCTGAATCTTTAGACACGATATGATTGTTGTGTTTAAGCTGCAAACAAAAGACTAAAGAGGAAAATGTGTATATTTGCAGGATTAAAAGCAGTTAATAACAGTAGTACTATTATAAAAATTCATTTTCAGTTCTCAGCGAAAGTATATCATGGGCAAATTCACATCAGGCCTTTGAGTAGGTGGAATGATTTGGTACCTATATGTAGGAACCTGGGGTCTTTTCCCAACTCCTCCACCTGCAGCAAGTGGGACAGGGCAGGGTAAGCCAGCTGCTGCCAAGCATTCTATTGCAGCAGAGGTTCTGTATTCCATGCCGGCACATTGCCATTTGTTGGGCTGTTACTGTGTTTGGTTAACAACATGTAAAACCACCGTGATCTTTTATCACCCAAAGGTGAGATGTTCAGGATGACTTAACCTGTTTTTCTCATTGTCATAAATATATATGTTCGAAGCGTGTGTCAGAGCAGTGAGCTGTCTTGGAGAACACTATAGCTGTATTTACAGGGACGTGTGATAGTTTGCAAAAGGAGGGAAATATGAAAATAATTGGAAGACTTGTAAGTCAAGTGGGACACTTTTGTTCGAATCAATATGAAATTTGAATTAGCATTAGTCCCTCAGATGTTTTCTATAAGATGGTGTCTGTCTAAATGGTCCAGCTTCCTGGTTGGTGTAGTCTGCAGTCATGTGGCTGCCTGGCTTGATAGATGTCACCATGGGTAGCCTGCCAGTGTTCGTACCTGAAAATGTAGACCTGCTGCTTCTCATCTGAACCTTTCCCCACTTTGAAAGTCATCTAAGGGATGAGACTCCATATGCCGCGTGTATATATGCAGTAACATACTGCTGTTTGTTAAATCACTACGCTTTGTCATGCTGGGCATGGAGATGATCTTCATGCACAGCTGCAGAAAAAGAGCACATAAATCTGTTGAAATTTTGGATTTTCTTCCACCATTTTGGATTTTCTTCAGTATGTAATCATTTGCTTCCTGGCTTTTGCACTACTTGCCATTTCACTTTGCGTTACTTCAGTTGAGAAAAAAAAGGCAGAGGGTTTAGTTATCTCTAGGGACTGATTTTGTTGGACTGAGTAGTTTAAGTAGTTGGACAGTGATTTCCAAAATATTGTGCTAGAAAATGTTAACAAACCCTTGCAAAGCAGTGACAGAGTACTCTGGTTTTGTTTTCCTAAAAGCAAAAAATGTAAATGTTTTCAAGATGTTGAAAGGTACTTCTGAGTTACTTAGATTAATTCATTAATTTTGCAAGAACTACAAATTCTGTCCAAAAAGGCTGACATCGTTAGACAGAAACTTTGTTGGAACAGAGTTGATAAAACAGATGGGCTGGAGTAGCCCCTTGTGAAAGATGAGGGCAATCAAAGCTGTGATGGCACTTTATTGACAGGCTTTTTTTTTTTTGGATTGAGAGCTGGTATGGTGGGCTGCTTCTCTGATGCTGAATGAGCTAACCTAGGAACCATGAAGCATCTGGAGTTGTTTGTAAGATCTGTTTGAAGGGGGGAAATTCTCCTTTTCTTTAAACATTGGATGTTGTTGTTTTAAAACACAGACTTTAAAGCAGAGGAGAGAGGAAGGTGTTTGGGGGTGCTTCAGTTCCTCCAATACTGTGCATTTTCAGTATGAAGTCAAAGGATTAGTCTGAGGATTCTTAAACGTGGTAATGTTTCAGGTTGTTTTTTTTTTAACATACAGCAACTCCTGATAGAACAACTTCATTATTTTGACATCCTCAGAAATGATCGATATTAAAATGTTTCTGTATATATCTGACAATTATTTTGTGTGGCTTTGTAATGGTCTGTATTTATTTGCTTTCTATGATAAAATATTTACTTAAAAATTCCAAGGATACACATATGCTTTTGTCATTTTCTTTACATTTTATAAAATAAGCTAGGGCTGCGCAACTTTGTCGCTGAAATTGCATTCCCTGCAGGAGCTGCAGTATTCACTGTGGTTGCATAATATCACAACTTGACCTTTTTCTGCCAGATAGGTTTTTTCCTCGTCAGGAAGAAATTATAAAGACCTGTCATCTTGTTACATTAATAGCCAGCTAGGGCTGCACAGGTTGGTGTAAAAAATGGGCATACTAAAATAGGTGAACATAAGCAAATACATTTAGTAGTTATCATAATCTATGCAAGTGTTCTTTTAAATATTTGAAATTAGATTGCTATGCCATATTAAACATGAACGTCATTGCCCAGCACCCAGGCTTTCGTAGCTTGGCATTTGGATTTGCAGAATCTAAATTTCCATTTGTTTTCTGTAGAAATGAAATATGTTGTTTATTTAAGAAAGAACAGTACGCTGCTGCTTGAGAATATATAACTAGTGAGTGCAATAAGGAACCAGAAGGAATGTCGGGGGCAGAAGGTGCCTGTTTGTATACATCAGCCAGTAGACATCTATGTGCTTCAGTGCGATTCTTTATTCTTTGCTTTTTTAACCATGTAGAGTCAGTACACTACACATTGCTGCTGACAACTGACAATTTCTGGCTTCCCAGTACAACTGGATTTTGAGAAGATTTAGATGTGTGAAGTTAAATGTGGCTTCCTGATGCCTTGTCTGTTGGAAGTAAATAGGACTTTCAGCTGGTGTCGGTGGGACAAGACTTGACATTTATTGTTATTTTGCTACCCTGAAGAAGCAACAGAAAGGTGGTATTGGGAGATCAGAGAATGTTTGGATGATTTTTGGTGACTAGAACAGTGCAGTACAATGTAAGTTTTGACAGGCAGTTAGCAATTTAATTTAAGAGAGCCTTAAAAAGTGAGGACACATTAACATTTGCGTTTTAATTCAGATGACGTCTATGCTTCATGAATCTTTGTCTCTCTCAGATTCACATGCTTGTTGGGATCTCAGAGTGTGCAGCTCCTTCAGACAAAATGAGCCTGGACGAGGTGTTGGCTCAGGGCTCAAAACCCATGTGTATGTAGGTACTGGGTCCTCAGTACCAACAGTTTCTCTCTGGAGGTCTTCTCCTGCTGCACTATGAGCCTCAGATGGCTGTACTGGTGGGGAAGAGGAGCTGAGGAAGGCGGCTGGGAGGATCTAAATGCTTGTATTAGCCAAAAGGGAAGGCCGTAACATCCAGCTGTAGGCACTATCATTTATGGCTGGTAGTGTCTTAAATGGCTCGAGCACTTTTGCAAGTAGTCAGTTCAGTGTATTGACCATCCTGGATTATTGTGTTGAAATAAAAAGTGTTTTATGCTTACAATAGCAAAATGGGGACTACAGAAACTGCTGAGGATAACACATCTAGGCATTAAGACAACAGGGGGACATTTAAAGCAAGCTGCATTTTGACCAGGGAAACAAAAAAGTGAGCATTAACATTTTTGGTGGTTATTACTGTGTGAAAGCCTGTAGGCTGCTAGGTATTTGAGGGCTCAAATATTCAGTATTTCAGTCACCACATATTAAAAGAACAAGATGAAAAGACCTTTTGCAACATGAATAAAACTACTCGTGTTTTCTTGAAGATTTATTTAGCTCTCCCTGAGAACATAGGCACAATATCTGTGTTCATTTGATCTCTGTGAAAAATGGCAGAAGGCTTCCCTTTTTTTTTTCCCTTTTCATTTTGCTCAGTTGATTTATTTATGAGTTACTGTTCGTGTGGAATGGGTGATTCGTTTTAGAGAGAAGTGGAAACTTCTGTCAAACGCTCCTGTCGGGTGTGGATTCACATCCTTGCAACGCAGTGCTAAGGCATTTCAGAGCAGTTGTTTTCTGGTTAAGACAAAAGTAATACGATAGAGAAGACTTCAGACCCTTCCTTCAGTGGCAGTGAAATAAAACTGCAAAACCTAAAACCAAGAGGTTGCAAGAGTCGCTTGTGATGTGTTGGATGCCATAGATTAGTTTTGTATGACATTTAGTGGGAGTGAAAATGTGCTTGGTTTTTGATCTATTTTTCCCTAGATAGTACGCAGTGTGCTAGAATCCTGCATGTTTTAGCAGAAAAAAAAGAGAGCACAAAGCAACAGCTGGATTTGAAAGCCAGATTTATTTAAATTAAAAATACAACCCCCACTTCTAGCAGAATGCGATTGACCATTGAAAATATAAACAGCCAAGGGAATGGCAATTTGTCTGTTGATGTCTTCCAGTCAAAACTTTAGTCAAGCGCAAGTTATGCCTTGGTTATGCCTGATTTCCCAGGGTAATTGGGTGTCAGTCTGTGGCTGCATTATGCAGGAGGTCACACTTGGTATTTGCTAGGATCTTTTTTGATTTAAAACCAGAAACTCTAACATAAGCCAAATTGAAATCAGCGGTGTTCATATTTGTCTCTCCCTCCGCTCACAGGTACTACAGTGCTACCATTTTGCAGATGTCAGGAGTTGAAGACGACAGGCTTGCGATCTGGCTGGCTGCACTAACAGCATTTATAAACTTCATTTTTACTCTTGTGGGAGTCTGGCTTGTTGAAAGAATGGGTCGCCGGAAGCTTACCCTTGGCAGCTTAACAGGTGAGTGTTTAATTTAGTGTATTGTATTTTCCTCCTAATTATTAACAGAATGAAAATAAAACTTCAAGTGCTAATTTTTTCAGAGTAGTCCTCTTCAAAATAACATTGTTGACCCTATCTTCTCCCTGAAATCATATGGCTTTTCGAGACTAGTAGTACAGTACTACAGCTAAAGGCTGTGAGAGAGGTTTGACGCGTTACTTTTTCAGGTGCAGTTTTTCATTCAAGCCATGTTTGACAATGTTTTTAATTAGCTTTTTTTTACGCTTTTTTTCAGTATAAAGAATCAAATGCTTGGAAATTCACAACTGATTAGTTTTTAAATCTCATGTGATATGTAATTCCTGTCTTATTAACAGGAATTCAAAATATATTATCAAGAATTGTGCGTATTGCATAGCCATTGCAGCACTTTTAAAAACGATAATGCAGTTCTTTGCGTAGTTATCTGAAATACAATACAGTAAATACCTTACCTGCACTAAGGTGATTTTAATTAGCCTCCTGAATGAGATACTAAAAGACAGAATACTGGACTTGTACGTTTTGTCCAAATGTTCAAACACTGTAACTCATCACGTAGCCATCTCTTGGAAGCAGGAACAGGCAGAGCAAGCAGTCTTGCCTACGCTCAGCTGCGCACTGCCATTTACCCGGTAAATCCCGGCTTGCTCCCGCATTACGTGCTCATTCTGGCCGAAGCGATCTGTGACCGGTACCTGCCTCTGGCTGAACATCTGAAAGGTTCAGACGTTTCCAAGAACAGGGTTTGGAAAAGAGAAACAGTTCCTGCTCCTCTTGAAATAATGTTCGTAAGTGTTTAGCTGGGAGGGTTTAATGTCTCCGTATTTTGGTCTGTTGTCGCTGTCAGGGATCCAAACTTCTAGTTAATGCAACACAGCAGAATGGGGGACCACCTGCCAAGTCGCTGGCCATCTGCAGTTCCCAAGCCATGGGAGTTCATCTGCGCTCGCAGTATCCGAGTGCGTTTATATAGGCAGAACAGTGATGGCACTGTGTTGCATCTGGTTTGATACACAGTTACCCAAATTTGTAAATCAAAACATGCCGTTTGGAGGCAATGTGGTGTTTCCAAGTTATAATAAATCTGTATTTGGTGTATCACCATTTTGACTTGGAGTTGAGAAACTTGAAGCGTTTTTCACAGTCCCGTGTTCAGAAATGTCGTCATGGCAGAGCAGATGGGAAAAGCACGTTCCTCGCGTCTGAAAAAAAGTGAACAAAACCTTCAAATCACTACTTTTATCACAGTCTACCTCCAGATCAGTTAAAATACATCTCCCCTGTAAATTCTTCTATGTCTCCAGCCAGCGCCAAGTCTTTCAGAGGGGAAAGACCCAGTTCTGTCCCATTCCCTGTACTCTATACCTTTTTTTGTCCCTGTGGTACTTGCCTGTTCTCTTGTCATTCCGCGAGTGGATCTCTCCTGGCACTGCACTGGTACTTCTGGTTCTTGGATGCTGCCTTTCCTTTATACTCTATGGAATGGAGTATTTGTATATTTGGCCCTGGTACCTCATACATCTGGTCACCCCCTCGAGACTTTATTGCTTATCCGCACCCAGCTGTACAGGTGTGATTCCCATGTGGACTTTTCATAGAAGTCCTTGCTTTTTGGCTTTGTTTAACATATTCAAAGGTTGTTTTGAAATGTACATATAAATGTCTCTTACAAAACATATTAGTCATAGAACAGAGAAGAATATAGAAATTAGACACAGAATTAATGAGGGAGAATAATGCAGTTAAGAGTTTTTTGTTTATGCTGTTTGGACACAAAGTAATTGTTTGGTAAAAATAATCTTGGTCCTTCTGGGGTCAGTTGCTGGTCTGCAGCATCGCTTGATCCATGCTGCATTGCTTGCTGTGTTCTTTGTCATACGGCCTCTCCGTAAAGAAAATACAAATAATGACACTAATGAAATCATGTGTTAACTCTCTGTACTATGTAGAATTTTTTGATGTAATGTTTCACTCTTTGATTTAGGTAGAGATTGATATGGTGTGTTTTGCTTAGCAAGAGGGCTGTTTAATAAAATGGTAATTACTAAATCTTCTGGTGGATTTGTTTTCCATGATGAATTTTCTCATGGGGTAAACTTATATTTAATGCTGTACTTTGGTTTGCAAAGGACATTGACTTTCCTGCTGAGTTACTACCGGCTGCTTCTCTGGTCTTCGGAGAAGCTAGGTATGCCCCAGTCTCCCATTACAAAACTACTACCTTTGCCTGCTGCTGCTGCAAGGGTGTGGTGGCTTTTTTGGTAAAGGTTAATTGATTTGACATCTGTTAGATGATAACCTACAAGAATAATCAGTAGAGAGACAGTAACATTAATATTTTCATTAAAAGCCAACATACTGTAATTTATTTTTGTAAACTTGTGCAGCTTTTCCTGCTTTCTGAAAACATTTGGGAAAGAGCTGTTTAATATTAAATTTAATGTATCTTTATAATTTTCAAAATATTAGAAACTTTTGAAAAATTAAGCCTTTCAGATAGATCCAGAAGCATTAGGAAAATTATAGTAAACTGCTTCTGCCCCCCAAAATATTTTTAAAAAAAAATCACACCTTTTTAGTTCTCTTTACCACAGTTACCGATTCCTCTTAGTTTCCCATTCATTTTATATCTTGGCATCATTTCTTCAAAGCTACTAATTGGGAAACATGTAGAAATTTTGACAAGTGCAATATCCACTTTATTTGTGTTTTCCTTTTTCCCCTTCAGAAATTGTCAATTTGAAAGCATGGTGGTACCTGCATGTTGGACAATTTCTATCTCTTTTTGTAACAGAGAGAATCTAAACTGCCTTCAGGATTATTTTTTTTTTTTTAATCTTAGCTAATGATGTACTGTTGTTGTATCCTTTGTTCATCATTGACAAACTTCACACAGAATGAAAATGTATAATAAACTTCATTTGCCAATTTTACATATTCAGTACTTTTCCAAAGAAATAAGACATTTGCAGAGGTACTGGAAGTGAGTGGTAATGTATTTGGTTAGCTTAAAGGACAGACAAAGCATATTTAGAATGAATAGAAATAAGATTATGGGCCCTGTCTAAAGATATTTGCTGTCTGGTTTATGGCATTTTGAAAGTACAGTAAATCTAGTGCAATATCCAGCCTGCCCAGAAAACTGGGCTTCTTAGCGTACCTGCTAGCCATAGCAGTACAAAGCCAAGTACAGAATAAACTAGAATCACATTTTATAATGGGTAGGTGCTTTCTCCACATGCAGTTTATGGTTGAGTTTGAGGTCTTAGTTGCCTCGGTTTGGGTAAATGCGTGGTCCAGTTGTCTCCAGTTTGGGCATATTCATGGCTGCTGCACAGACACATTCATGACTAATTTTATTACACAGATCTTGGTACTTAAGATATTATTTATATCTCAGAAAAAGTTTTTCACATTCTTGGTGGGTTTGCGTCATAGGACCCACTTGCTTTTCTCTTTAAAAACACCTTCAAAGCCACCCCCAAAACTGCCAAAATATCTCCTCTGCCCACCAAAAGAAACCAAACCTCCAAATAAAAACCAGACAATGTGTAATGTCTTAAAGATTACCAGAGTGATATGTTTTTTAATGTAGTGCCATTTCTAAAGGCTTGCACAGATGCATTTCTGAGAAAATTACTTACATGCTTCTAACATACAGAGCAAGGGGATGGTGAGCAGTATTTGGAATTGAATACAGTATCCTTCATTTGCCCTCAACCATTAAGCTGTATCAGTGCATGCTTCTAAATGTACGCTGCCTTCCAGCTGGGATGTGCTTCAGTGGTTTGTGAGTCTGGTTTTGTATGGTAAGGATAACGTTACTAGATCATTAGTAACTAGGTCAGAATCCTAGAATGGTTTAGGTTGGAAGGGACCTTGAAGATCATCTAGTTCCAACCCTTCTGCCATGGGCAAGGACACCTCCCCCTAGACCAGGTTGCTCAAAGCCCCGTCCAACCTGGCCTTGAACACTTCCAGGGACGGGGCATCCACAGCTTCCCTGGACAACCTGTTCCAGTGCCTCACCACCCTCAGAGTGAAAAATTTCTTGCTGAGATCTAATCTAAATCTCCCCTCTTCCAGTTTGAAGCCATTACCCCTTGTCCTATCACTACATGCCCTTGTAGAAAGTTCCTCTCCAGCTTTCCTGTGGGCCCCTTTCAGATACTGGAAGGCTGCCATAACGTCTCCCCGGAGTCTTCTCTTCTCGAGTCTGAACAACCCCAACTCTCTCAGCTCACCACAGGAGCAAATAGATGGAAGGAGGCTTTTCTCTAGCAGGTGTTACGTGTGATCTTTGAAACAAGATCAGAATGTGCATTTGGGCTTTTTGGTGGTGTTTTTATGAAAAGTCAAATTTCTCTCGTTTCAGAAAGGGAAGTACAGCCAATGAAAAAGCTGATGCTATTTTCTGTTTTACAGGAAAGCCTGCAAGTCTGGGTGTGGGAAGAAGTGTTGTGATTTCAAAGTCACTATTAAATTTTACCTTTATAGCGTTATTTTCAACACCAAAAAGAATATATCCATTCATTCATGCAGTCTTCAATTCCACATATTTTTTTAAAAAAGTCTCAACCTCTCAATTTAGTATCTGGATATTAAACCTGATGCATGTGATTTTAGCTTCTAACCTAATTCAAGATGCAGATGTAGCAAAGACTATTTTTCTTAGGTTCTCATCACAACTCCATAGCGAATGCTGTGTGCCTTGCTTTATCAAGCATAGTTCCATTCAATAGAGAATTATTTCATGTGCTCTGAAGAAAAGTGTCACATTGTTCTTTATCTGTATTTTTAGGTACTGCTGTAGCACTCATTATCCTAGCTTCGGGATTTTTGCTATCAGCTCAGGTCTCGCCAAGAATCACACTTAATCCACCAGATCCTTCACATCAAAACTCTACCTGCACAAAATACAGGTGAGATTTCATGATCATTCATCCAATCTTCTTGAAGATTGTTTCCAGTTAACTGAGTTTTACAACCTAGTGTGAGTAATGGAGAATTATTCACAAAGTCTTGTACAAGAAACTAACTAGATATCTAAAGTTAAAATCCTAACTGCCCTCAACAGAGAAAATGAGATTCTTCGCTTGAATGCTCTGAATAAATCCTTTGGAGATTCTTGGACTAAATAAGGTGGTTACGTGGCAAACCCCACACTTGAGATCTCTCTTGTTATATCACACCTGCTGCAATTTATAGTGGACACAAAGTTAGGAATATTTTAAAAGCAGTTTGTAAAAATGCTTGCTGTTGTTCATTTACTTGTAGATTTGTCATGTGTAACAGCTGTAAACTCTTCAAGAAGATGCATTCCTTGCCTTTCGTTTTCCTGAGTGGAAGAAAAACACTCTTCAGATAAATGCAAACCAATTAACAATTAAAATAGAAGTGATTTTTTTGATCTTTGTTTCTGCAGTGGGTAGAAGATGCACTTTTATGTGCAACGATTGTTTCAAATAACATTACTTCTAGGGTGTTAGGAATGTGTCATTTTCTGTATTGTGTGGGTTTTATTCACGTGTTAGTTCTTATGTTCATTTAGCTGGCAGACTAGAAGATTCCTATTGAGTGAAGACTAGTAAAATGGCTGAAGAAATTCTTACTTATGTTCAAAATCTGTTTTACATGTGTTTGCAGTAAAGATAAATACCAAGAAACAAGAGGCACACTTCCAGTTTCCTAGTGATATTGGCCAGAAATATGGCTCGTGGCTTTTCATATGCCAGCACGATGTCTTAGGTGAAAGGTTCTGAGGGTCTGAAGCTTTATAGACCCCTGGGAAGGGGACAGAAGGTCTTCAAAAGAGTGTAAATAGATGCTAATAACAGCAACATTAGATACTACCAGTTATGAGGATCCCTAAATGCAAAAGATATCTTTTTAGTTGTTTTCTACTGCAGAGTCAACTGTATTTTGCAATTTTTGAGATGTACCTGTACAGCTTTTTTCAAATGGCAAGTACTGTGGTTAAAAGCTGCAAAGAGGGAAAGAGCTTCCAAAGGTGCTCCTTTCAGAGTAAGATACCATTAGTAGCAGGTTATCAAAAGGCTTTGCCTAGGACTTAACTATTTAAGTCGTGCCAGTGCAGGTTTAGATTGGATATTAGGAAAAATTTCTTCACGGAAAGGGTTATCAGGCATTGGAACAGGCTGCCCAGGGAAGTAGTGGAACTGCCATCCCTGGAGGTATTTAAGAAACAGGTAGACGTGGTGCTGAGGGACGTGGTTTAGGGGTGGTTTTGGCAGTGTTAGGTTCATGGTTGGACTCAAAAGTCCCTTCCAGCCTAGGTGATTCTATGATTCTGTTTAGAAAGGATGTCTGGAGAGCACAGATGCATCATTTGCAGAACTCATTATTTGTTATCTAATAAAGCTAGATGGTTATATAACACGAAACAGTATAAAATCTGCATAGAAGAAATATGGTTAGTTCACCTTAAGAAGTAATGAAAAATTATTTGACAGTTTTCATTTTCCAGTTAACCACAGCTAGTCAGGAACACAATTTAGACTTGCTGTGGCTTGCTCAGTGTGCACTTCTGGACAAAAGCATGAAAAAATAAAGCAAGTAGTTCCAGTAAAGGCATGTTATTTCATGAATTATTGGAATACTTTAATCTGTCATAATTTCTGTTTCTGACATGAAGTGAGCAAAAGCAGATATGGGTCTAGAAAGTAGCAATAAAAGAATTGCAGTATTTTCAGTTTGGGAGTATTTTGAAATAGGAGGAGCTCTCTTAGTTTCCAGAGAAGAGTGAACATGTAGAGGGGGATGTGAAATAATAAGCAATGTATGAGAAAGCTTTAGTTGCTCCTATTTTAATCCTATAGTACACCTTGGTAAAAAGACACAAAAGCGAGGAGAGTTGAAATTAATATATGGATGCACTTGCCCATAGATCATGGATTTAGGCTACAGCACCCACTATTTAAAAGGTTCAAAAAAAGTAGGCATTTATATGATTAATAACAACTTTCACACTAAAACCATATTTGGGATATCAATATTCATGCTTCAAAACGTCACCAAACCCTGACCTTGCTAGAGCTGGAGGAAGAATATTCCTTCAGCATCGTGAATATCAGTGTCTGTTCTGGGAGACGATGTCAGCCACTGAGTCTGTATCAGAAAGCCTCAAAATTCCATGTGTCTTCAGCCAAGGGAGCAGTAAGTGCAAGAAATATTGTTTGCTTTCAGCATGGATCAAGGGAAGAAAAAATTTTTAAACATTTTGTCTGCAGTGATGTCTTCAGAGGAGCTTAGTTTCAGCATGCCTTTCTATAGAGCTCTTGTAGCTACACATAGAGAATATACGTTAATTTATTCCTTTATCTAAATTATTTCTGGAAGGGATGTCATACAGGCATACATTATATTTGACTTGGAAAAGTGGCTGTTCAAGATACAGGCATGCCTACTTTCTGTGCACATGGTCAATAAGCTGAATGAAATTTTAAAAAATGTTTTTGTCGTGACAAGGTAGACAGTGTCTTCACCATTACACTTGGATTAAAAGAACTTCAGCGGAACATGCATGGTCTTGGAAGGAAGAGGAGGTGGGGACTGCAAAGCAAAGGAAAGCTAAAGGCTGGGCTGTATTTTGTGGGGCTTGCTCCTCTGTCCTTTTTGGCCCTGCAGGTATTCCCTGGGGCAGTTATGAAGCTGTGCCAAAGAGATTCTCAAACCTGAGGATTTGAAAGTAAAAGCCTGTTCTGCATAATGCCAGTCCTGCATATTTTCTATGCTACTCTAAGAATAATTGGCATTAAAGGAGCTGTACAGTGAGCCACCATGTAGGGTAGCAAATGCTACTGTAGGAAGTTACAAGTAAAATATCCAATCAAAGTAAAATGAGGCAGCTTAATGGCAGTGATCTGTTTCTGTTTAATCCGTATTTTAGCTTGCTTCCATGTAACTGCTGGTATCTAGTATTGCTTAGCATTGTATCTTGCAAGCCTTGAAGAGGTCTCAGAAAGTTTTGGAAGCAAAAGACAGCAGGGCTTTGGAAGATCAGCATGCAATGCCATCTCCCTGTAGCCACTGTAACCTTTAGATATGTGTGCCTCCAGAAATGCAGCTCGTATTCTCCTTCATGTAATGGTGATGCAGTGCTTCTCTGAGGTGAGGTACGCTTAGTCAGAGTCTAAACCTGTTTGAAGCTTTGCCATCTCAGAGTATGGGGGTGTTTCCTAAGTATAACTTGTATTTGTGTCTGTCAAAATGTATTTATAAGTTATAAAATCGTCAGTAAAATGTATTTTGCTGACAAAAGTTCACTGATACTGTGCAGAGTAAAGATGCTTTTTATGTTTGCAAATCCATTAGGTAAGTGTGGGTGTCCATTATGGAAGCCTTAGAGCTACTACAAACAGTCTGTTTGTTTGTCGTTCCCTCAGATCCGTATTCCTCCGCACAGATTAATTCCTGCTGCTAGAATAACAATGAAGACAGAACAGACTAGCAGATAAAGAACAGTCACTGTCCTGATTCAAAAAAGCACCCTGAATACTATGTTCTGAAAGAGCTGTACCATGCAGAGAGAGATATAGGTTACCTTTATGTGCTTGCAGAAAACGAATCAGTAAGACAGGCTGCAAATACCAAGGAAAATATTTTCATTTGGTGTAGAGATGTGTAATGTCATAGTTGATCAACAGCCAAAAAAGAATTCAGAAGTCGGTGAAAAAATTGAATGTAATCCTCAGTCACAAGGGCATCATGGAAATAAGGCAAACCCAGCAGGACACCTTGAACACTGAAATTCTCTTTGCCTTTTCACAGGTGGAAGTGGGTGGGTGTCTCACTGAGGAAGGGCAAGGGGAATGCTCATCTGTGCGCCATCCTTAAATCAAACTCCGTTTTCACACTCAGCCTGTGTAAGGTTGTATAGATCTTTGCAGTGGGACCACCTCTCTTCTTTGATTGTAATCTCTTCAGCAGCTGTGATCTGTTACTTATCAATAAGGCTGCAGAGAAGCTCAGAGGTAAATTTAGGAGTACAAAATAGCACCGTCCCAAAACTTTTAATCTTAAAAATGAAAAGATAAAATAGCAGTTCCAGTGATTATTCTGACTACTCAAAACTCTATAAACATATTCCTGTTTTTACTGGGGATTTGCCTGGTTCTGGAAGGCGGTCAAGGTTAGGGCATGTGCACTAGCTACCCTACTGCCTTTTCCCAATCTTCAAAGAATCAAAGGTGTGGCTGTCCCACTCTACCTTTTTCTGGAACATTTACCCATTTCTGGAAAATAACCATTGTCCTGTTGCCTCGTATTCTTGGTCTTTTTGGTCTCCTTTCATTCATGTATCTGTCTCTCTTACTGCACTTCTTGAGACTTGGGCAGCTGTAGAAGACATAACATGAACTTGTTCTGCTTAAGCAGTATTTTTCACCGTAGTTACTGTATGAAAATGGTGACTTTTGTGTTAAGTTAACCCTCCTAGCCTAGGAAAATGATACCTGTGCGCAAGAACTTTCTCAGGTTCCTTCCCGAACTGATTGTCTTCAGAATTTGATTAAAATAATACAGGCGGTGCCAGCTGTGCTGGGCGCACAAGGGCTCTGTTGTTCATCTTTGAATTAGTCACCCTCATGTGGTTAATGTGCTTGAGCTCATTGTACAGATTCACACCACTTAGGTGAAGACACTGGTATTTAGTAATCTTACATAGCAATTTTACAAGATAGCTAATAGGCAAAATATATTTTCTTTATGAATTTAACAAGCATATAATTGTGATCAATCCTGAAAAACTCAGCTAATGTAGTAACTCAGGCTGGTTTTATTGTATTTAATAGCCTTAGGATACATACGTCCTTCACTTTGTTAAGTTAACTCATGGACATCCTGATTTATCTGCAAACTGTATGTCAGTATTCTTCATACTGTCACTGTATCATAGAAACAGTACTTTTTAAAATACGATTCTTCAAAATGACTGAGTTACTGGTTATTCTGATAACATAGAATTGCAATAATTAATATAGTAATGTTTTTCTGCTATTTGGTTCAGAAAATTGTATGTAAAGTGATAAACATATTTGAGAATACTTTTACTAGCTTTTATGAAATGTAATTAAAATTCTAATAGACTGCTTATGTTGTAGAACTGTAAAATGACCTCGACATAGTCTTGAGATATATTAAGTAGATAATATAAGGATTTATCACTTGGTAATAATGTTCCATTGGCTGGCATGTTGCTCCTATCAATCAAAACTTGTAATTTAATTTAAAATCAGAAGGGATAGGCAGGAAGATGTCAGTTCAGGTAGTAAGTGTCTTTAATGTGAAGGAAATGTGAGGAAAAACTCCTCTCACCAATTTAAACACAAAGATCTGAAAAGTGACCTACCTGAACTTTCATGTCTGTAGGTGTAATGCAGACACTGTAACCATTGTTAATGTTTCCACTTTGTCTTTGAATCAAATTCTGCGACTGAGGGAACAAGGTGTTATTCATATAGTAACCTATTAACACTTCACACCTCTGCTAAACTGCTATTTAACAAAGACTGGAACAATGCTTACGGAATTATTTTGTAAAATCTTCCAAAGTGGCGGTGTTACACTTTTTATGGTCTGTGAGTTTTAGTCACACAAGGGTGATTTTAATCAAGTTTGAACAAGGCTTGTACCTGATCTGCCCAGAAGCTTGGAGTATAGTATGTATGTGTAGGGTCTCTTTGGAAGAGTAGTTTTAAGAGCAAAGTATTCTGTGGAGGCTGCCGTTACACTCAAAGGTACAAGTCAGTTGTTTCTGTTATTTATGTCTGTGTGGCTCAGTTTGAGGCGTAAATCCACCTATTCTGCTGGGGGCTATATAAATTAAAAAAAAAAAAAAAGAAAGAAAAAAGACCATCAGAGACAAGAGAAAATTGATAGCTATGTGTGAGTAGATCGGGATGCTTCACGTGGTGTCAGCATTCCAGCACAGTCTGCTGTCAAGGTCCTTGTAGCAGTAGTGGTGTAGGCAGGATCTCAGGACTTCAGCAAAGCAAGGTTTGTAGAGAGTAGTTTTATTATATGACTGTGATAGGTAGGAAAGATGAATGAGCCATCAGGGTCCTCCTCGGGTCTAAAGCAGAAGTAGTAAACACCAAGAAGCTGAAAACAGTTGCTCGGAATTTATATGAATTGTGTTGTTGAGACGTGAATCTTTGGAAAAGAGTGTTTAAGGAAAGTTTGAAGGGAGCTCATGTATTGATATGTGGCTGGCATGTCAAGAAGGATAAGGATTGAGTACTGTTCTGGAACTTACCTAGGAAGGAGTCAGTGAAGAACAGTCTCAGTGGACTAGATGGAGCAGGAGCCTGATTTGAAGATGAGGAAGGAAGATGAATGTAACTGTGATTTAGATCTGTTGGAATAGCTGCGTGGTGCATTGCAGAACTGCAGGTAGCCTACGAGTACTGTGATTATAAATGGTAGCTTTTCCTTATGAACATCACGGGGTGGATACATGTTACCTAACAGACTGCCAGTAGACCTCAGCAAATAGAATTCTGTTGTTTCGTCTCCTATAATAGCAGGAAAGTGCTCTTGAAGGCCAAGTGGGTTTTTCTCATTCTTTGTTAAATATTGTATTTTCTGTGTCCCAGATAGGACAGCTTGGAGTGGTATCTTGCATTTACCACACATTTGAACTACTTAAAACATCCTCTATCTTCTTGGCCAGTGATATTTAATCAGAATTTAATGATTAGCTTTTGGAAGCAACACAGGAATCATCAGAAGTATAGCAAAGTGCCTGATTTCGTGCCTGAGGTGCAGTGAAGCATGTGCAGACAGCATAAGACCTGAGACACAAGCATCAGACAGTTTTAAACAAGGTCCTCATACCTAACTGAAATGAGTTTGTGTTTAAAAATGAAGAAAGCCATTTACCAAAAAGAGCCTAAGCTCTTTAATTGTGTAGCTGGCTGAAAGCTAAATGCACCGATGTCCTCACGTGTCAAGAGAGCTGGTAAATCTACTGCAATATTTGTCCAAAAGTCCTTATATTTTTGTTGAGTTAAATGTCATGGCTGTTTTTCTTGTTTGGATTCATCAGTTGCCTGTGCTTCTTCTTGAGTTCAGTTGGGTTGGCATGCTCTGACCTGAGGATGACACTCAACTCAGCTATCTTGACCATTTTCTTTCAGTTGGAGCTTCTCAGGAGGATACAAGCACAGAAGCGAGGAAAGTTTGATTCCAGTCTGTTGTTTTTCTATAAGGAGCTGGAAAGCAACTACACCACGTGCTCAGGGAGATAGAGGATTGTGTTCATAACCAATCTTGAGAGCAAAGAGTAAACCTGAGGGCATACCAGGTGGGATGAAAGATCCACCTGGCTTAAGATCATGTCTCCAGTATGGCAAACAGCAAGCTGGAAAGAGTAGAAAGCAGCACAATCAGAGAGACATTCCTTTCCAGCCTTCAGTGATTTGCAGCTTATATTCTCTTTGGGGGATATATGCCAATCCTCAGTAGATAATGCAAGACCCTCCTGTCCCTACGTTGAGGCTTTCCTGCCTGAGATGCTGTTTTTATTGTTCCTACAGTTCTATGAGCAAAACCTTTTTCAGCAATATGAATGCTTGCATCACGCAGAGCAGGAGCAGTGGGCTCAACAAGCTCACAATGGTGGAATTTATTCCGTGGAGAAGACAGGGCATGAACAAAATGTCTTGCGTGTTGCGAGTGTGTCAGATTTTCACGCAGGGATGCTTCTTCACATACACAGGCTGATTGTGCACCATATGCTCAGTGAAGACTGATGAATCCAAAAGAAGTATAGAGAGTCTGACCCTAAGAAACACTCTTATTTGTGGACATTTTGATACTCTGAGAGGCTGTTTGTGCTACCCATGTAGTAGAATATTATAAAATCAGGTGTTCTGGAAAAGAACTGCACGTTCCATAATATACTATCAAGCTCAGTTTGTATTTCTGTAACTGGATGATAGTAACACATTAATGTAGTTTTATAATTGGATAACAGATTATGGAAGCCAAAGTTGAAAGTTTCTTAAAATGTGGCAAAAGTGAGAACTGATGAAATGTTTCGAAATGAACAATTCAGAAATTGAGGTTCAGCTTGAAAAAGGCAAAATAATATGACAGAAAGGGAAATAGCACTTGCAGAGCAAGGGCACCGGGCAAAGGTCTTTTACTGTTAAATCACTCAGCAAAAAGTGGCAAGGTACAATTTGCAGCTCAAATTAAGAGACTCCTGAGAATTGTATGAAAGTCATTACTTACAAGGTCATTTTACAAATACAATGACAAAGCAAATCTAAGTATGGATTATTCTAAGCAGTGGGGAAAATGCAGGGGAAGAAGCAGTTGTGAACTTTTCATTGGGTTCTGAATTTTAGGAAAGCAAACTTCCAGCTGTTCAAGGGGTTAGTCAATAGGACCCCCTGGGAAACCGCCCTCAGGGACAAGGGAGCAGAACAGAGTTGGCAGATCGTTAAGGACACTCCATAGAGCACAGAGCTCTTGATCCCCAGGTGTAAGAAATCAGGAAAGGAAGGCAAGAGACCAGCATGGCTGAGTCGAGACCTGCTGGTCAAACTAAAGGGCAAGAAGGAAATGCGCAGGCAGCGGAAGCAGGGACAGGTATCCTGGGAAGAGTATAGTGATGCTGCCCGGTTGTGTAGGGATGGGGTCAGGAAGGCCAAGGTGCAGCTGGAGCTGGACTTGGCAAGGGACGCAAAGAATAATAAGGGCTTCTACAGGTATGTCAGGAATGTCAAAGAAAGTATACACCCCTGAGGAGCAAGACTGGCCAACTGGTAACAATGGACGAGGAGAAGGCAGAGGTGCTCAACAACTTTTTTGCCTCAGTCTTCACTGGCAGCCTCTCTCCCCACACCTCTTTAGTGGATGGACCTCAAGACAGGGACTGGGGGAGCAAAGTCTCTCCCACCGCCCTGTCCTTCCCACAGGAAATACATGGACCTGTTGGAGTGGATCCAGCGGAAGGCCATGAAAATGATCAGAATGATGGTGTGCCTCTCCTGTGAGGACAGGCTGAGAGAGCTGGGGTTGTTCTGTCTGGAGAAGAGGAGCCTCCGGGGAGACCTTTCTGTGACCTTCCAGTACTTAAAGGGGACTTATAAGAAGCATGGGGACAAACTTTTTAGCTCAGGGTCTGTTGCGATACGACAAGGGGTAATGGCTTTAAACTAAAAGAGGGTAGATTTAGACTAGATTTAAGGAAGAAATTTTTAATGATGAAAGCGGTGAGACACTGGAACAGGTTTCCCAGAGCAGTGGTAGATGCCCCATCCCTGAAACCGTTCAAGGTCAGGTTGGAGGGGACTCTGAGCAACCTGACACAGTTGAAGATGTCCCTGCTTATGACAGGGGGGTTGGACTAGATGACCTTTCAAGGTCCCTTCCGACCCAAACTATTCTATGATTCTGGAGGGTCACTTTAAGCAGGCCAGAGCAGCATTCAGTCTTTTTAGAGACTGCACTAGAGGCTAGTTAACTACACTGTTAAGTAGAAAAAGCACAGTAATTTTTTTATCAAGAAAAATGTGCACAGCTAGCCAATTAATAGTTCATATATATACTTCAAATTCTCATGAAAGTGAAAGGAATTGTGATCATTGGGATCAACCTGTAACCTCAGGAATAGTTAATCAGGCAGGCTGCTCTGGAGTACAGCATCCTGAAAGCTGGTGGTGCTCAGGCTGGCAAGAAGTAGTTAGGTGTTCTAGACGTCAGATATTCCCGTTTGGTCAGATGAAGAGGACATATGAGCATGGAAGCCTTGACTGAGTTGGCAGAATTGGGGCTGGGAATTGCAGGTGTGGGGATATCTGGTCTCCTAATTGTCCATCAGCTTGTCAGTAAATGTGGTCTGACAATGAGGCAGGAACTCTGAAATCCCATTCCATGGCAGTTCCCAGTAAACTGAGGGCCAAGATACTGAGGCTTTTGTTTTGTAGACTTCATCACATTGATCTGCAAAGAAGCCGGACATCTTTGGACTTCTGGAGCCTCATATTCCTGGTTGTTGTTATTCTGCTACGTAGGCTGAAGCATCTGAAGTCTAGACGCTTGCCTTCTTGTTGGGTTGCTAGGAGCCCAGCTGATAAGCAGAGAGAGAACTAGGCACGTTGTAAAACCTTTCTGCTGTAATGCTGCCTGGTTTCATCAAAATCAAATCATCTCTCTCAGGTATTTCAGTTTTGATGAGTTGTCAGTCTCCGATTGAGAAATGTCCTGCCTGGGAATTTTCAACTAGTTCTTCACAGAGGAACGTGGTTCCAACTAGCTCATAACCCTAGCACGGATATAAATATTTCATTATAAAGTACAGGAAATGTATCTCCCATTTATAATTGGATGCAAATTTGCTTCTTAACATAGGCATCCTGGAGTATTCTGGTATAAAGCTTTCAAGGCCATAGCTGTTCTGTGGTGTGGGTTTGAAGAAGTACCAGTATTTTTATAGATTTATACTCTGACATATATTTGAGTATATCTGGGTAGCACTGATAAGAAGGTACGCTTGAGGACAGAGAGGAGATCTGTAGTAGATAGTTACATGTCAATAGGCAACACAAAAACATTGTGCATTTCCTTTCCATACATATTATGTCCTAATTTATTTACATCACTATGAGCATATATGTAAGAATATGTGCTGAATTTCAAATTGCTTAATATTTTTGTTTAGCAAATAGTAATGGGGTTAGAGTGAAGAAGAGCGTAAGTCTGAAACTACTATATATTTTATTTCCATTTTTTTGTGAGAGAAATTTAGACTAAACAGCCTCAGCATGTGATTTCTTTGGTTGTTTATTTAAAAAAACAATCTTCATTTCTTATTTCATGCTGCATCTTTAGTGATCATTAGTCTTTAGACTGACTTAGATCATTAGTCAATACAGATTTCTTTATTGTGTTATGAAACAGTTGTAATGTGCATATGTTGGAATTATGGAGGGAAAAAACATCGATCTTGATCTTGGAAACAGCGATTACTATCTACCTCATCAATGTCAACATAAAAATGTAATATCAGTGATAAAACTGGGCACAGAAAATGCTAGATGGTCTGAACAGCAACTGCCTACCCTAAGTATGCTGGGAGTTAGATTTAAAAGGGTTTTAATTCTCGTCTATTGAACTTTTGGTTTCCTCTGACATGAATTGGTCTTGTCTCTAAAACCTAAAGTCAAAGCCTGATTGTATGAACTCACTATATAGCTAATGGCAGAAAATCCTAACCCAAAGGTAACCTGAAAGACAAGCTTCAGAAAAGCTGTGGAAAATAATAATTTAAAATTATTTAAACTGTTAGAAGTTAGCTATAACCTCTGATATTTGGCATGACATGAAATCCATCAGCCTTTATTATGTTGAATGCCAACTGGAAGACACAGTTGTGCATACCCAATAAAGCCTGAGGAACAGCTGAATTAACAGCTGTGTAGGCAGACACTGGAATCAATAACCAAATTTCTTGAGGTTTTTTTTGGACTGCTGGATGGGGAGGGAGGAATAAATAAGATACCTTCTGCTTCCCAGTTGACTGATTACTGATACCCAACACCACATGAGGAGTTACCTTGTACAGCAAGCCCAGTAGGACAGAACAGACAATGCACAGTTCAGGTCTGTCGTTCATCTCGTGCATCGATTTTTATGAGGACATTGAGGGAAATGATGAGGCGTCCAGTCCCCATCCTGTGCTCTGATGCCAACACTATAGAGGTGACAGTCATCGCTGTGTCCGATTGTCGTTCCTCTGCATTCCTGTTTCCTGCGGATGTTCTGGCAGGTGTTGGGTATTTGGTGTTTCTGCTTGAAGTAAAACTTAAAAAGAACAAATCTAGAGAAACTTTGAATCCTGAAATTTTCCAAAGAGAATCGTTGCCTAAAGACCACTTTAACGTGTTACATTTTGCACATAGTGTTTATATTTAATATAATTTGCATATAGTTGACTTAAAAATCCACTGCTGCACTTCATAGCATGTAGTATTTGGAAATGTCTTCTTTCTACGCCAGGCTCCCATGACGGATGTGCTAGCATCCTGGGTCTTTTTAGAAATTCGTGTTGTTGAAAGGTACTTTGATATGCAACATAATTTGAGTGGAAGATGTCCTACAATTTGAAAATCATATTTCAGCATCCTGTTTAATATCATAGGATTCTTTTCACTAGAAGATGCTATAGTTTTTAGTTATTCTTGATATTATTACATACTTAAGCACGCTTGTGATTTATAAAAATATTTTTATTCATCTGCAGTCTTCTGTTCCCGTCAACTCCTGTCAATGCTGCCCGTTGCTGTCCCAATATCGATTAACAAAATGTAACTAAGTCCTCCTAATGTAATATTGGAATTGTCCTTTCCTTTCATAATTGATAATTGCAGAGTTACTGTTTTCTCATTTATCTTTCCAAGAGAAGAAATATTTACTATAGTTAGATGATTGACTTCTACCTGAACGTTTTGTTTCATCTCTGTTGTAAAAATGTTTTCTGCTGTTTATATATATTTAAAGAGGTGACTTAATGCAGCTTTCCTAATATAAGAAAATTAAAAACTGTTCAAACCAGAATTTGACCTATCAGTTAAGTAAAAGAAAGATGTACTTAAAATAGATTTATTTTCTAAAAAATAGACAACATGGAAATTCTGCAGTTATTTGACGATTTAGAAAGCACACAATTACAAAAAGCACAAATTTCTGAAGCTTGGGAGAAGTAAGAAAATGCATATGAGTGCATTGTTTTTAACACTTTCCCAGGCCTCTCTTTTGCCATATGAATTGACCTTGTTTCCTTATTATAGCTCTTTTAGAAACATCATAGTGAGGAAAGTTTGAATGACTAGATTTTAAGCATGTGCTTTCAGACTTTTTAAATCTATGTAATCTGCTTTACTGATATAGTTTCTTGGGACTTTGTTATACAGTTACTTTTACTTTTTCTCATAATGGTATAATAGTTTAAGCAGGTTATTTCTGCATTCACTAAGTCACTGTTACAAAGATACACAGAAAGGATTAATTCTGTGGTTTTATTGTTACAGGGTTATATGTTGAAGCTATTTTGGTCGCCTTAGTTACACCTTTCTAGATGTTACATTTCAAAGTTTAATTTTGATTTCAAATTTTCAGACTTAGTCTGTGTTTTACAGTTTTTCATTCTCCTGTTTTTAACTCCTGAAGTTATCCCTTAGAATATATCAGGGGCTTTACTGATGAGAATGTATCTCAATCTGAGATGGCTTCCAGGGAAGATAAACGCCTGGGCAGTATAACCACGGTAGCAATCGTCTTGAGTGTTTGCAAGATCTGGGGAAGCTTGTGCCAGAAGCTTTCAGATAACTTGCACTGCATGAAGTGTCTTGGAATACCTTCCTAGCTTGCATGCCCAAATCCCACTCGGTTTGTTCTCAGGGACAGGTTTTAGACCAACACCTAAGTGGAGTATCCGTAGGGCGCTTGGTGTCTAGACTCCCAGTAGTCAGTGCAACCAGTGTAGTTGAGAGAACAGTTTTACTGTCTACTCACTTGAATAGCTTAAAAGTTTCATAGAAGGCTTGCAAGATTGCATTGAGGAAACTGCCTAAATTTAAGCATCTCTTGCTCTTCAGGACTACCAAGGAAATAAAAGACAGAAATCCATACGGACCTGGCAAGTGTGATGCACGGGAATGGTCTGTGAGAGCACTGCACACTGCAGCGGCAGGTGAAGGACAGGCAGGATATTTTGGGGCTCTGGAGGGCTGTATGTGAATTGGCTCCATTGGTATATTGACTCTGTCCATCGAATGTGATGGGAGCTTGGGCACCAAGTTGCCACATGGAGCCGCATGGTATTGTGATCTCACACTGACTCCCACGTTCCTATGTGCCCAAATCCTAGTTTGATTATTAGGTATGATGTATGATTCTTTCTTTTTGACCCTAATCTGTCTTTTTTTTTAACTAAAATTCGTTTCATGAGTGAATTCTCGTACATCCTGATCAGGTGTCGCTGCGAGATTTGCAACTGAACCGCCAAAATGTGGTACAGAAGAAGGTGAAAGCAATCTGTATTAGTTTCGGGGCAGTTTCTATTATCTTGTCTCCAACACTGACAGCTTGACTATGTGCATCCCAAGATTGATGAGGAGATGCTGTTGTTTTTGACATGTACAAATGAATAAAATGTTGCTTAGGTATTTATTTCTTTCTCTTTCAGTTATTGTAATGGATGTATGTTAGATCCAGACTGTGGTCTCTGCTACAAATTGAATAAATCAAGTGTTGTTGAGTCTTCATGCATTCCTGTTGATAAAGATTCCACAATGAAAGCAGCGTGGGGCAGGTATGTCACTTTTCAAGATGTTCTGGTGTTGCGCTCTACTGATGGTGTATGTTATGCTATTAAGAACACTTTTGCTTTTAGGGAAAGTGTTACTCTTAAGATGTTCTGGAAGAAAAGAATAACTTGGCATTGTCAAAAATAGGCAGTTACATTCTAACAGCTGCTCTAAATAAAAGCCTTGACCCTGATTTGTGCAGCCAGTTTGGTGTAGTCTGCCACTTAGAAAGTATGGCAAAAGTACACTAGCAATTAGGAAAATTAATTTTCCCCGATGTCTTCATTCATTTGAGGGGCATATTCCCTAGATATACAATTAAAGCCATCTGAATTAATTTTCTTTTTAAATGCTTTAATTAAATCATACTTCTAATATTGGCCTACTAAAGAAACCGGGTTGCTCATCTGACTAATCTAAAATGATAATAATCATCTGAAGTTCAAGTTGTAAAAGGCATTGTTTGTAGCCACAGATTTCTGTGTTCCTGTGCTTAAAAGCAGCATCATGCCATATGTTGCACTTGGGATGTAAAAATGTGTGCCGCCTTAGAAGAATCTCAGTGCAACTGAAAAATACATCACACCTCTTTTTCTTAAGCAGCACAAAGATTCCCTGTGAAGTCACAGCAATCTTCAGGTTTTCTTAACTATTGACTCTTTTTAAGGAATGGCTTTATGAGTTGGAACAATGTCCTGTAAGGGCTTTATCAATACTTTAATAGTGAGTAGAGCTTGGATTAGAGTTTAGAATGGTTCAGTGCCACAAGGGAATCATATAATTACTGCTGATAAAATGTGTAATTACTGCTGATAAAACCTCCTCGCTGTAATTCATCTATGCCACCCACACGCTGTAAACTTGGGAAATATGCAAAGGTGCATGTGGTGGTTTGGGCTTTTTAATTATTTTTTATTTTTAAACTTTCATGTATATTTCTCAGAAGTTAAAACCAAGTGCCTTAGTGTCACTGAGTCATATAGGACAGAGGTTGGAAGGTATGAAAATATCTACTAATTTTAAAACCATTAATCTAAAATTACTCTAAAACTGCCCTCCTTTTGATTTCAGTACTATTAGAATGTTATGCCTAGTAGTTCATACCAGATGCAGAACAGGGTAGGTTATATTTTTCATAATCCTAATTTAAAAACACTGTGATCGTTTTGGAACTGTTACTGTTTATTGATAAATAACCGTGAAAGCTACAAAATCTCATCCCTCTTGCTTGTTCTGCAACTATCTTCAATGGCACATTATACAGCATACCTTGCTTATTACCTAATACCCTAATGTGCTCACCAGGACTTGGACTCTCATATTTGTAAGGTAACAGATCTCTCTGTATTCCAAATTAACATTCATTTCATATATGCTTTAGTTTTAAGTAGCAGGTCTGTAATTAGCGAAGTCGTACGAGCACGCAGGAAGACATAAATGCAAACATAAACTTGTTACAAATAGTTGATAGATAAAATTAAACTATTTATTAGGCAGTGTTATGGTATAACATGTATTAAATGTGGGCATCAGTAATCCTTTTATATTCATAATTCCCTCTCGCATACCACTCCTTGCTGTACAGCCTATTGGAGGAAATTAGATAGGAAAGAAGAAGTATTTCCTTTCCACATTGTGAAATACTGTATTTCCATATTGTACAATAATTCCATAGCATAAGGACTCTGTTCAAAGTCTTTCAAGAGAAAATGAAACAATTTTAAATTTGTTATGTTGGTGGTCACTAGAGTGGAAGTCCTGCCTTAAGAAGGAAAACCAATGAAATAGCCACATTTATTTTTCCAAAGATTATATGTTCATCCCCATTTCTAGGATTTACTTTGTTAATTTCTAATCTCGCCTCCACCTAGTCTGTGTAATCAAGCAGTTTTCTAAAAGCTGATCCTTCATGCTGTGAAATGTCAGGTGGCACCTTCTGTGCCTTCCGAGCCCTGTGGAACAGGCAAACGTTTCACCGCCGCCTCCTCCTCTTCCTCCCAGATGCGCGTGTTTCTGCATACTGGTCCAGAAGGAATCCCCATAGATTTTAGCTTCCAAGGGCTCAGGTTCACATACCTCCCCCAGCTCTCCTTCCTCAAATCCTGAGTCTGCTTTACAGCAAAATTGGTCCCACAAAGCCGTAGGATTTTCTCTCCAAGTGAGAAGATTGCTGCAGTGGAAATGGTGTAGTTACATCCCCAGCTGTGTCTCGGAACAGCAGGAATGATCTCTATCTTTCTGGCAGCACAGGGAGAACCAGTGCCTAAGTCAAACTAACAGCACTGGCGAAGAAATTACGTCTGTGCTGATGCTGGAAATTGCATCTCTTTGTTCCACAAAGTCATATGCTCGATGTGCAGTGGCAGTTATTTTAAAAATACGTGGCATTTTTATGATCATAAACTGGTTTTAACAATTTGAAAGATGATTTTGTGATCTATGGACACTCGATAACCGTAATTACCACGTGCAGACTCTCTGTAACTCCTGTGTATTTTGACGGCTTCATGGCATCCAGTGTTGGCTGTGTGTGGATTTAAGTGGCTTAAAACCTCCAGAGTTACACCGGGCTCATATGGCCAATTTATTTTGCCATTAATTTTGCTCAGGAGAGAAGGAAGACCTGAGCTATTTGTTTGGGATTCGTTGGACCTCAGTTTGCCTTTTGCATTAGCAAAAGCAGCAGCCCTGGCTACCTGGCCCGATGCGGGAGGTTCAGCGGAACGGCTTCCGCTGGGCTTGGATTGGCGGTGCCACGCTGAGCATTTCACTGCTGCTGCGGCCGCGTCTTGTTTATGAATTTCCTGCTGGAAAGCTGGGAGCTGCAGCCATGGAGAGTTGCCTGCGGTCACATCACAGGGTGTGTGCGCAGCCACGGTGCTCTGCAGCTGCCTTAACCCCGACTGTCCTGACGTTCGCTCAGGGGCTTATCTATTCCTGACGTGTAACCTACTGGCGAGGTGAGAGCTGCTTGGAGGCACCGACAGAGAAGGCCTTGTTGTTTTTTTTTAAAGCTCTCTGCGGCCACACAAGCTGACATAGAAAACCCTCCTGTTTATATATTTATAGCTTTGCACTGTTCTTCACAGTTGATCCCAAGGTGCTTCGATAGCACTGATGTAACAGGCACTGTTTTGACTGTTATTATAAAATACTGTAATGTATTTTTATTTCTGAGAAGTTCCCCACAGTGCCAGCCTGGTGTACTAGACAACACCTCTATGTTTATTGTAAATCACATTTATTCGGTTATGGTATGTTCTACATTGAGAAGTTCTAGGGAAGGGAGGGGAGAGAGCAGAGATTTCAGTCTCCTGTGGCTGCCAGCAAGGCTGTTTATGTTGCTGTGGTTGTCATAGAAACCTAGGGAGACAATTAGAGCGTCCAAATGTTTTTCAAGGAGAATATAGCATTTTGATTCTTTTGAATATAGGGAACTCAGTGGCCCTGGAGGAGGGAGACCGTGTAAGAATAAATCTGACTAAGTCCAAGTCAGGCCATGAAGCAGCATTGGTAATGCCTAACGGGTACACTTGTAAGGTCATAAATGTAAGACAAAGAATAGAGATTTATTTAATTTTTTGTTTAATCAGTTACATAAGCCTGAATCAGGTATTGGAATAGCCCAGCGAGGGGTGTCATGCCCAGGGCAGGTGCTTTGCTGCCCTTGGTATTACTGAACCAGTTAACAAAAACAACCATTGACATGCAAACCTTTGCTGCCTCCAGCTCTGCCCAGGGACATATAAAGGATGGTTTCGAGACAGTGAGCAAGAATATTCTTAAATTATTCACTTTCTAATAAAAGAAGAGCCCTGTCTTCTCTCTCAATGTGGTCTCAGGGTTGTGTGGTGGGACACTGTTCTCCAAGATTTAGGGAAGTTTTGCGTTTCGCAGTAGGGCTGAAGGGCTTGCACTTCTGTTCTCTTCGTGAACATCGAATTATAAAACTCCCATGAAGTCGATAAAAAGCATTATCTTGCTTTTACAGATGAGGATGCACTGGGAAAGTTCCAATATGAAACTCAGGTGGCACGATAGAGGTCACGGGCAGAGTCCATCTCTCAGGCAGGACTGACTGTGGAGGTGATTGCTTTCAGTTCTGTGTTTTCAGAGCATAAACTGAAATCTAATTTTACCCCACAATTGCAGTTGCTCCCACAGTACTCCCGGAAACCTTGAAACTTCTGTCTGTGTAATTGCAATAACCCTAAAGGCCAGCCAAGAATGCTCAAGAAGTAACTTTAAATTGCATTAATATTCTTGCAGTTGAAAGAATAACCACACAAGGAAAGGAGCTACTAATAGTGCCTTGACATGACATTAACCTTGACATGAGTATGTTGTCAAGACCACAGCAGGCCCACAACGGCAAGCTGAAAGGCACTTATGAGTGACTCTGAGCAGTCTCCCTCTGGAGAGAAAGATGTTGACTTTATACAGTAAACAATTATGAAGAAATAATAATGTCATCTGCAGATCACAGGCAAGCCTAGAAGCAATCCTGTCCACAAAATTAGCTGGCAGGTCTTCACAGTCCCTGAAGGAGGATGATTGGGAACAGAAATCTCGAAAGGGAGAGGGGCTGAGTGATTTGCTTTCTTCAGCCATTTTTATTAACTTCATTAAAGGAGCATCTTCCTGCCGCAAGAGTTTAGTGCTTCATGGAGAATCCTGGTTTTGTCAATATAAAGAAGCATTCCCCTCTCTAAGGGCATTCGTTGCAAAGGCAAGTCCAAGAAGAGCTCTGCGTTTGGGAGCCTCTTAATTTTCCTCTGACCAGTGCTCTCCTGAGCTCCTTCCTTCCATGTAAAACTAATGGCATGTTTTCAGATGCTCGGTAATGCTGTTATGTGTCAGTCTGCCTGTTGCTTGTATCCATCAGTTTGCTGAGGAGTTTAACTGTATCTTGGAAACTTGTTCCTTCAAAAATTTGGTTTAAATTACCCAGGCAATGGGAGGAAGCAGGGCAGGCAGGCAGGCAAACCATGGCTCCCAGCTTCAGGAGAGTTTCCAGCGCAAGAATGTGCCTAATGACCTTGGCATTCGACCTTGGCATTCGAGCCTGGGTGCTAACTAGATTCCAGCGGTTAAAAAAAACCAAAACATGAGTGTTCATTAGCTGGATTCTCAGACAACAGCCTGGTTTATGTCCGATGGGGGACATGCCAGTGCCTGTCACAGCCTCGGGCATATTCTGGGGAGCTTTACATTCATACAGTGCTGCCTGTTGTCTAATGCATAGCAGATGAGACTGTTAAAATGGTTAGAATACTTTTTGTTTGTGGCAACGTTAGATTTTTCTGGAAATGTCAGGTTCCTTTTGCTGCTTGTGAATAAAGACAGACGTAAATAAGTTCATTACACTTGTTTTGCTAGTTGCTGTCTTATGAAGATGCTTTTGCAATGTGACAAGTACATTTGTAAAAGTCGCCGTGACTGCTTTACTAGTGCCAAAAAAATGTATGTGCGTATTAATACATTTAGAGACAGAGAATGTATTTTCAGTATGTCATGGGGAACGGGTATCCAGACTTTTCCTGTTACCACAGAAAGGCTAGCAGCCTTCCAGGAATGAAGTAGTCTTCTGTCTGTGGGTAGACATTGCTTGTTTTGTCATGCAGGAGCTATTGATAGAAGATTTTATTGCTGAAATGTTGATTTGGAATCTTTCTACAAGGGCCTGCATTGAAAAGCACTGCTTAATTCAGCAGCAATTAGACGAGAAACTAGTATTTCTCTTCCTAAGTCTTCAGATCTATAGATGAAGATGGATTCTGGTTGTCACATTTGCAAAGCAGAAAGGTAGCAGAGGGAGTAAATGATTCAGGAAAGTAGCAGGATGTACAGAATACTTCCATCTGCGTGTATATTGTCAGCACTTGGAAGAGCTGTGGTTATAACCAGTAGTCTCAGAGAAGTTTCTTTCTGGACAATATGCTAAATGTTTACCAAATTGAAATATTCATCACTTCAGTAGGAAGCAGAATATAGAATCTCCCCTATCCCCTCCGGGATCATTTAGGAAAGAAAACCAAAATATATGCAGTTTCAACTACAACTGGATTCTGATTACCTTCACCATTGCCAGCAAGTATGGAAACCTGGAGTCCCGAGTAGCAGTAGGCAATGCTATTTGTCCTATTTGATTAGGAGTACGTACTTCAGCGTAATAATGTCTAATACAGATATTATTAGTGAGGTGTGTGAAAACAGAAATGAAAAAAAAGATCTGTAACTGATTATAGTCTTTGTCAGCCTAAAATCTAACGCAGAAGGTCTTTCCTAGGAGGAGGATACTAGACAGTGAAATCACAGTCCAATGGTTGCACATACTGGTCTGATTCTGGAGAGCTGGGTAGGTAGAGGAGGAACTTAAGAAATCTCATATGCGTATTTTAATGCCATCTCTGGTAACTGGTAAGAGCAAATAGGAAGAGCAAAAGGATAAAGCGATGCAGAATACTGTGTCCTCAATCATAGATGAAGCTGTGTTATTGGTGATGCAGGAGCAGGTAGCCAAATAAGTGCAGTTTTAATGTTCTGATCCTTTCAGTCACTCTTTCTGCTCAGATCTTTGAGACATCACGTTTTTAAGTTCTTTTAAAAGGAAATTATGGTGGTCTTAATAACCATAAGGTATCTTTAAGCATTTAAAAATATGGTAAAATCTATGTATGTACTTAAATAATTTAAAATGAGAGTGGAACTTTGTTGTAACTTTAACAGAAGATACAGTCTCTTAACTGTTATTTTTAACGTTTAAGGGGGGAAAAAACATTTTTTATTATTTTATTTGTTACTGAGTCTAATGCCTGAAAATTAAGGTCCTTTGTATATTGTTTCTGCATTTCAGGTCTAAAATAATGAGCAGAGCAACATGATAATCAAAACTGAAACTATTTACGTTCCTTTAGGGTAATTACTTAGAAATTACTATTAATAGCTCTAACTCATTATATCTACTCAAGCAATGGCAAATTCTGAATGCTTGAAAGAAAGGACAAAATAAACTTGTCGTCAGTCCTGTTAGGAAGTCAATGTACTCCGACTCTGGAAAAGTTTAGTTTATATGCTGAAGACAAAATTTATTTGTTGGAGACACCCAGCACAAAATTGAATTTTAAAGCAGGTCTGGTTAGTTGGAAGCATGGTTTGTATGTTTGTTCTCTACCTGTTCATTTTTATTGCCCTTTGCCGCTGAACACTGCTTCCAGATCTTACTGTAAGTTACTGTTTAATAGGCATTCTGGTAGAGCGTAATGGAGAGACGGATGCTGACAGCTATTTGGGTTGCTTCTATCAACTGCTTCAGATGCTATGGCATTGTGGTAACTGGAATAGAAAAGCAAAAGTGGCCCTTGAGCTAAAACATTCCCGGAAGCTGGTTTCTGTCAGGAAAAATTCTGTTATTTAAGTGAAAAACGATTTGAGTCAGCACTCTTCACCATTTAAAAGTGGTCCAAGGAAGAAGATGCTGTGGTATTTGAGTTTACATCCTATTGAGGGAGCAAACATTCTGCTCATTTCAGTCATTCTGTGGTCAGCTGAGATGGGACTAGAATAAACTGATCTCGTTTCACTTTTAAAAAGCATGCTCGCTTTTAGATGATGAAGGAGATAGGCAGGAAAGTGTCGGAGCAAAAAATGCCACCATATATGAAAGAATTGGCAGGGTCTTGTCAGTGTGCTTAGACTATGTGGGTAATTCCTGCAGCCTTTCTCTCCCCCTCTGACAAAATGTACGTTGGAGAAAAGAGTCTGTTATTGCCCATAGGAGCCTGCTGCTAATTACCTTCTTCAGCTGCTCATCCTTTTAGGGATGGATTGGAAGATGTCCATGCCTCACCTGGGGAGTTCTTCCAGGGTGGTGTGGCAGCAGGGGCAGAGCGTGGTCCTGGCGCTCCCCCCAGCCAGGGGAACGGGAGCGGGGGCACAGGAGGATGCTGCACCAGAGATCCCGAGTGTTCAGGCAGCTGCTGCTGTGGGGGAGCTGGGGATATCTCCTTCTGCCTTGGAGCCAAAGCAAGAGGAACTGACTGGGACTTGGAAGCAAGTGTATTATTTGTTTTGGTTTTTTTTCTGAGAAAGGAATAATTCCAGGAGTTGTTTTTCACAAGTATTCAGTTACTGACTCTGAGGTTCAGATTTAAATAAAAATGCTCGGCGAAAGTTGTCCCAGCAGATTCCTTTAGTTTTTTTACACTCTGAAATGATTTTCTAAATTGAGATTTTCTCTGTTTTGGGGACGGAAAATGCTTTTGAAAGGTGCATGCAAGTTGGGGATTTTTATTGATAAAGAACATTCAGCAGGGTTTAACCCAGCCCTCGGTACAGCAGCTTGTACCTTTAACAGCATCCCTAATCCAAAACTTACACAGCTTTATTCCATAATAAGTAACTCTGCAATAATCACATCATCTGATATAGTAAAGTTGCGATCTCTTCCCTTCTTAAAAGGATGAAGTTTTCAGAGTAATTTTTTCTTTTTGAGGGAAAATAAATTAACACATTTCTGCATTAGGACTGCTGAATAATTCAATATGTTTGATGAGTTTAATTCATATAAATTACTGTATGTGCTGTCAGCACGTGTGGTTCATTTCCTTGAGAACAGAGGCAGTAAGATCAATCCTTCCCTGGCACAAGGCGAGCTGGAATTATTGATTTATTTGATTTAAAGTTGTGACCTTATTTTAACTCATCTGGCCCGTTAGGACAGGCTAGGGAATGGGCAGTCTGTTCGATGGCAGGTCGTACTTCTGAATAGCAGCACTTTGGGCGTTTCCTCCTGCTTGTAGGATATATAGAATTTCTTTTTTCCTGTAGCTTTGCACAGCTGTCACATTAGCTTTGCATAGATGATAATGAGATATGAGTTTGAGGCTGTGCATGATTATTTAGTTCTTCAGACCTGTGATTCAGATGATGTATAGTTCCCTTTTAGCATATTTTCTTGGCAAAATAACTATTGTTAAAAAGCACTTATTTATGTGAAGTTCTTTTTAGTTGTCAGAGGCCGTGGAAAATAGATGATTACTTTGATTTCTGCTGAGTTCTAGTACTGCCAGATCCCAAACTTTGAGTTTCATGTAACAATGAAGACTTTGGCACCCGATGTTTATAAATGTTATAAACTAGAGACAGCATAACCGCTTACTGTTTCTGTATTAATGTATAAAATTCCTTAGATTTGACATAGGTATTGTACCTGCATGCACAAATCAAAGCAGAGCGACACTCTGTGTTAAATGCTCACTCTCACAAATCAGGCGTGAAATAATTATCTTGGTATAAGTGGTCTTAGACTATTATTTAAATGTCCTTGGGGCTCCATTTTCAGTTAGGACATTAATGATTTCCAGTGAATTTTCGGGCTGACCGTGGAGGAATCATTCTCTGGATAGCTCTGCTGGTTGATTTAATTCAGAGCCTCCCCAGTACAGCGTGTGTGGGCAGGGATCTGGCCCTTCATTCCCTTTCCGAAGCACCAGTTTCTCTGAGATTTTTAGGGCCTGAGATTTTTAGGGCAGAGCTATTGCCACCTACTGGTATCAGGGAAAAGCTCAGTTTTACAAATACTCTTCCATCCTCTATTTAAAACAATGAACGCAAGATCTCAAATTTTTAGTCTGGATAGATTTCAGTTGTAATGGCAGAAAGACAGTTGCTGACAATAATTAAAATATAATATCTTTGCCTAAATTGCTGTTACGGGAATTGAATGTAACAGCTCCGTCCTTCAGATGGAAGGTTAAGTTGGCCAAAAGGTTATTGTGAGAACTAATAAAATACAAACTTTATATGTATGTCAATAACTAGAAATGAAATAGAGCAGGGAAGCGCTAAAAAAGGTATGATAATACATGTAATATTGATCTATATTTTAAACTCCTTGTCCTTACAGTTTTTTGTCTCTGGTTCAACAACAACAACAAAAAAGGGCAAATTCAGAAAATTAATTTGATTCTGAAATTAAGGTTTTAACAGCTCTAGGGGAAATCGTTTCTGCACAGTGCCAGTTTGGCAGACTGTAAGATGCAGGGAGGCCTGGGTGGTATAAGCAGTAAATGAACTAGCTTTAAAATCTCGGCAGTGTGCAGGCGGCGGGACTGGAACTTGGCACATGAGTTATTTGGAAGATGAATTGTGTCGGTAACGCTCACCATTCAGTGCCACATCTGGTAACTTGTCATAATTGTGTCAGCCTGTCCCGTCTGTGTTTTGAGTTTGGGGTTTGGGTGGGATTTACTTTGTTTTTCAAAATTGAACTATAAAATCTCGCTGTTCTCTACTAAGTTGGTATACCAGGTTTCAACCTAAGAGCATGTTTTTTACAATACCTTTGCATGTCTAAAACTTTCTGACAGTTAAAAGCAATAATTTTTTCCTGTTTCTTTATTGTTTTATGGAGTGTTTGGAAGCATTTGGAAAAACACTTGAGAGTCCTACATTTATGAGCATTTTTGCCATGAAAGAGCTCGAACAGAATGAAGCCTGCCTGCTGCAGGCACCTGTGAGTTAACAGAGTGACCAAATATGTCTGGTTTTTGGTGGAAAGCAGCATGTAGCACAGCTTAGCTCTGGGAGCCCCGCAGGGTGACTGGTAGCCACCTTCCAGTTATCGATAGTCACTGAGATCCCCTAAAGGTTTGTTTGTCAGAAGAAATGGCCAAATTGTTAAGGAGCACTCCCTCCTTTCGGAGAAAGAAGGGAGGCCGGCAACAGCTGGATGAAGGCACAGGTGTGTGGGCATGCTCTTTGCTAAAGCTGGTTATTCCAAAGCTGAACTATTTCTGTACAACCACAGTAAAGCACATTCTGGAGTCACAGGGAGTCCACGAGTCCTTCTCAACCCTGACGGCTGCCGAGAAGGAAATAATAATAGCTCATTCTGTTTCCAGAATGCCTCTGTGCTACCTTTTTGCTGATTGTCATGCGGAGATAGCTTTGTGCTCATGTTGTTTAAAATTTGTGAAATGACATCTATTTCACAAGTAATTAAATATTCCCAGATGCCATTTCTTGCGAGGGCTCGCCGTGTGCCTGCGCCCATGCTGCGGCAGGAGATGTGTCTTTTCAGTTCGTGCTCGGTTGCTGTGAGCAGGATTGAAGGGAGGATTTGCGGCAGTCACCAAGGCGGTGGAAGCAATAATTCCATTGTCCTACCAGCTGCTGTGCATGCAAGTCACGTCATTGAGCCACAGCCCCATCACACACGTCACATCTCCATCTAGACCTGCACACGAATATGTGATGCTTTGGGTTCTTGTGACAGTGTCTTGCCCTCTGCCACATCATGGCAGTTTTTCCACTCCCATCTTGTAGAATGCAGTGTTTTTCTTGTATTTCTTGATACTAATATAGTACTAAAATGTATGTTGATCATGCCCAAGGCTTCAAAATGTTGGGCAGTATGATGTGCATTGTATTTAACCAAATTTCTAAACATTCCTTGCTACCTGCACCTGCGTGAAGTTCTTGAAAGAACTTGAAAGAAAGAATTAACGAAAACTACAGTATTTAGCGGACTGAAATTTTTCAATATGAGAATGAGGACCAAACTATGTCTGGATCTTGCTCTTTATGAGGGTTGACTTAGACTTTTTTAAATACAGCACTGGAATCTGGGAGGCTTCATGACTTGGCTGATGGCACCCTACTGGAGCCCACCTCTGTGTTTATAAAGTCTTTTGAGTTCTCACGCACATCAGTAGTTTGGAAGCTGCAAGAAGCAGTAAAATCTGCCTTAAAAGAGGAGTGAAACAAAGTTTTGTGGTGAGAGGTGAAATTTCAGTGGACCAGCAGGCACAATCTCTTGTAGAGGCACAAACTTCAGCAGCAGGATATGCCTGTCAATAAAAGGGACAAACCCAAGGTTTGTATGCGTACTAAGAGCATTTCAGTAAGGAACGTCAGACAGTTTAGTGCTTGTGAAACACTGTGTGGTTATTTTTATTTTTTTTGAGATCAGGGTTTGTATTCTATAAATGAAAAAGCAGGAAAAATTACTGAAGGCCTTGGTCTTTAAAATACACAGATGTCAATTGTCTGTAAACCATTGGACTACACCCTTGAGAGCGGAAAAAAGGGCAGAAATCTTACATTGCCTGCTGTTGCCTTCTGAACCTTACCTGTACAGGTGCACTCTTCCATTGCTGCTTTTTCATACCCCTTGTTAGCTTGTAAATACACAGAATGATCTTTTACGTTGCAAAATTATATTCCTGTGTCTTCTCATGAAAACATTTAGCACATGCGGACTTTGCTTCTTGTTTAATGTTACCTTGCTGTAATTTTAACCTTGTATGCCGTCTAGTTCCAGTGAAACTTTTCTCTGATATTTTTGAGAAATATTTTCTGCAACTAAATATCAACATATCAAGCTAATAAGTGAGTCATATTTTAAATTGAGGAAAAAACTCGTCAGAATATATGTCAAAAAAAAAATCTCTGTGTGTACATAAAAAAGTATCTTTAAACTATTTACTCAGTTTTATGAAGAATCTCTCCAGAAATAATTACCAGATTGTACTCTTGTTTATTTATCTTAAACACCGGCACATGTTTCTCCATCTTAGAATTATCACTCACTGCTTATCGATGTCACTGAATTTTACAGTTTCAAGCCTTAAAGTAGTCTTCTGGGTATACATAATAAACCCATTTTTGTCATGGCTTCTTAACTTGAGAATACTGCATCTAATTTTTACAGCTATGATTTCAAGCTGCGAACCCCTTAGCTGGGGGTTAACCAAGTCATCTTCTGATGGCTGTTTGTTGAGTAGAGTCTTAGACTTGGATATAAATGAATACAGATTGGAATTCTGCACACTGAGTTTGTGCAGTAATATATTTAGATATTTGAGGGCTTTATTTAAATTATTTTTATAAGATGCTAATTTTCTTTAAATATACAAATAAATATTTTTAATAATCCTTTTCCAGAAAAGAATGCAAAAAAAATCTTTTTTAACAAAACAAGCGCCCAAAATTTATGATCTTTCTGTTTCTTTCTTTTTGTCTCTTGTTTCATTTCTTTGTTGAGATTTGGGGCAAGTTTGAAGTTTTTCAGGGGAAAAAAAAAAAGAAAGAAAGACGCTATATTCCTTCTTTTTCTTTCCTCACCTCAGCTAATTTTGTACCTGAAGGGGCCCAATGTTAAAAAGAAACACAAAATACCATATTTTTAAACTGTGACCTATTGTATAATGATTAAAACAGTTAAAATGGTCATAGGTAGAAGTGCTGAGGGACAGTGATATTCAGCTAAGATGCTTATGCTCAAAACTAATTAAGATTTTGCATTTTGATCAGGTTCTAATTTGAATTCTGCCCATTAAAATTCTGTGGGTATGATTGCTAGTTGTTTGTTAAGTGAAGAGATGATTATTTTTCGTAGTTGTATGACCTCTCACAGGTTTATGCATTATTAATATAATATTTGAATTATTTATGGCTTGGTCATGGTTATGAAATCATACAATTGAATTATTACTAGTTAATTTTAATTTGTACTGGGGTAAACCAAGTGTGTCCAGTCAGGATCAGAATTAGGACGAGGATAGGGCACCCTGTAAAGCACAGAGACATCAGATGTTTCCTCACATTTTTATTACCATCTGATACTTTGGAAGAGCACTTTGGGAAGAAAAATAAGTCAATCTATGTGTACTGTGATTAAGGTAATTGTATGTCCTGTAATGAAAAACAGGTATTTGCCTATTTCTGCTCCCAGTTTTTAAGTGTGCTGACAGCTCAGATGGCTGGGCTTTAACGCTAAGAATAATGTAAAAACGTTTTTCTGCCTTTTCCTTGTTTGAGTCCATTTCTCAAGGTAAGGAGAGCGCAAAAGATGATGAGAGAAGTTCGTCAGACTGTTCTGGTAGTAGCAGAACGCCAGCAGTGTTCTGGTAGTCTCTCTCCCCTCCTGGTAGATATAATGAAAAATGAAGCTTGTAACACTTACGGTGTGACAGCAGAGTGGGAAATTGTAGGCAGCAGCCTGGAGGTGTCCAGCAGGACTTGGAAGGCACCAGCGTAGGATAGAAGTCTAATGGAGTAGCAGGCTGACCTTTGAGAGGACAGGAACAGGATATGGCCGTATGAAGGCGAACCTTCAGTCCGGAAACAAATCCAAAACTGAACATCTTTCATCGGGAGATTAATCACATCCACTCAAAAGCTGCTTGCTCACACCCACAGCTAACAAATGTCCTAACTGGCACTGTCAGACAGCTGAGCTTCTTCCTATGGCAAGAGACGCAGGAACTGTGTTGTCCGCCCTTCCGAATCCACTAATATGTGGTTACAAAAATACTGAAACATCCAGAACAGCAAACAGTTAAGAAGCCCTTTGATATGATTCATATTGGAGAACTATTTGTCACAGGGGAAAATTGCTCCTGTTTTCAGTCCTTTGATAGTCTATTTCTCTCTCTATTCAGCGTGAATAACAGCTCCAGCACTCTATTGGGCAAATTCAGGTGCAGTTGCAAAGCTGAAATTTCTCAGTTTGGGAAAGTGCAAATGTTTGAATTCAAACTTTCTAAAGATTTTTAGCTAAATAAATAATAATGTTTAAAAAAATGTGTTCATCTGTGACCAGGTGGCCAGGAACCAGAGGTAAATCAGAACAGTGTCTGATTTATAGCAAGTCTCATGCAGGTGTGTGTTCTGATGTGACTGAGAATCATAGAATCATTTTGGTTGGAAAAGAGGCTTAAGATCATTGAATCCAGCCATTAACCTAACACTGCCAAGCCCACCGCTAAACCATGTCCCCAAGTGCCACATCTGCATGTCTTTTAAATACCTCCAGGGATAGAGACTCAACCACTTCCCTGGGCAGCCTGTTCCAATGCTGGATAACCCTTTCAGTGAAGAAATTTCTCCTAATAGCCAATCTAAACCTTCCCTGGCACACCTTGAGGCCATTTCCTCTTGTCCTATCACTTCTGACTTGGGAGAAGAGACCGACTCCCACCTGGCTATACCCTCCTTTCAGGTAGCTGTAGAGAGTGATAAGGTCTCCCCTCAGCTTCCTTTTCTCCAGGCTGAACAACCCCGGTTTCCTCAGCCGCATCTCACAAGACTTGTGCTCCAGACCCCTCACCAGCTTCGTTGCCCTTCTCTGGACACGCTCCAGCACCTCAATGTCTTTCTTGTAGTGAAGGGCCCAAAACTGAACACTGTATTTGAGGTGGGGCCTCACCAGTGACCAGTACAGGGGGACAATCACTTCCCTAGTCCTGCTGGATGCACTATTCTGATACGAGCCAGGATGCTGTTGGCCTTCTTGGCCACCTGGGCACACTGCCACTCACATTCAGCCAGCTGTTGACCAACACCCCAGGTCCTTTCCCCCCAGGCAGCCTTCCTACCGCTCCTCCCCAAGCCTGTAGCGCTGCCTGGGGTGGTTGTGACCCAAGTGCAGGACCCGGCACTTGGCCTTGTTGAACCTCATCCCATTGGCCTCAGCCCATCGATCCAGCCTGTCCAGATCTCTCTGTAGAGCCACCTGACCCTCAAGCAGGTCGACACTCCCACCCAACTTGGTGTCACCTGCAAACTTTCTGAAGGTGCACTTGATTCGTCAAAGTCATTGATGAAGATATTAAACAGAACTGACCCCAGTGCTGAGCCTTGGGGAACACCAACTGGATTTAACTGCATTCACCACCCCTGTTTGGGCTCAGCCATCCAGCTAGTTTCTTACCCAGCGAAGAGTACATCCGTACAAGCAGGATGGGAAGACAGTTACGTCTTAGATTTAGGTATTTCTATGAAGGCATTATTTCAGTAAGGTCTTCTGCTTGCGTAAATTAAATATTGAGTAATTTTTAAATTTAATAGTATGTATGAGCTATAGTGAAATATTCCTTGTGATTGATTTTAGGAGATTATAGCAGGCTGTAGAGTCTGTTTGTTTTGTAAGAAAGAAGATAAAAGAGGGATCAGAAGATAACAGCCAGTAAGGGAAAAGATGCTCAGTGTGAAAAATTGACAGTTATTTCTATATATGTTACATGCTGCCTCCAAGCAGATCTATAAGAAATGCTTATTTAGAAGTAAAACCTTACTAGAAAATCAGTTCTTGCCCTACAGCATGTAATAAAGAAGGCATGCAATGGGCAAGGCAACCGAGCCTCTGGGTGTTTCGTGGTTTTTTTAATTTATATTTGAATATGTGCTTTCTGTTTCCCAGATGCAGAGTACGAAGTGCCAGTCGTTCAGCTTAAGGAGAGTGATTTTCCGCTTGGTATTGTTCTAGCCCTAGTAGCTACGACTAAACTTACTTGGCTGGAAAGAGTTGCATAGAGAAAGGAACTGGCTTTGTCTCTTTAGTTTAAGATTTTTTTGAAATATTTTGGGCAGCCACAATTACTATAGCTGTTACCCATTAAAGTGCCCCGCTTTCTGTTCTTTCTTTATGCCGGGTATCACCCACAGCTCTATAGGTATAACGGACAGATCCTATAGCAGGGGGCCTCAGCATGATAAGGACTGGTTTTCAGTCATGTGCAAATGCATCAGCAATCTGCTGAGGTGCAGTTTGCTTTCTTGCTGTGAACCAAACTATTTTTCCAAGTTTTTGAAGTGCGTGCTAATATTTTAAAAACTCTTTGCCAGTTATAGCAAAAGGCTTCAATGAGTGTCCCGAAACGCTGCTGGTGTTTTTATGTAATGAAGGTTAAGCAATGTCTAGCTGAATACCATGAAATTTTATGGGTACATTTTTCCAAGGCTGCATCTGTTTGTTCTTTTCTGCTTTTTTCAATTGCAGTCATCTGGCATAAGAAGTTTCATCTGCATATTTTTAGCAACATCTGGTTTAATGGGTGAATTATTTCTCCGTGTAAACCACGAAGTCAAAGCGGTAGATGCAGACTTCTCCAGAGGGGCGTGGAGCAACAGCGCATCTTCTCTGAGGCACAGAAGCCAGTAGCTAGGGAGCTGTGAGAAAGCTTAGGAAGTATCGATTCAGACATTAGTCAGGTTTAAATTAATCTGTTTGCCTTCAGGAAAAAGTTATGCTTTGCTGGGTACTTCAGATAGCATCTTACCATATGTGAATATATAAAAATTAAGCACTTTAAGGAGCAGAGATTCTTCTTTAAATCAGAATATACTGATTTATGGTGAAACTGTGTCTCATGGTTTCACTGGTTTCTGGGGTTTGTGCTAAAGTAAATGGGTGGATTAGAGAGGCCACGTGATGGGCAGGATAGAGGTGGTTTACAAAGTTCTCCTTGATTACATGTCTGACTGCCACTAAGTTACTACACAGTTAACCTGGTACCTTGCTAAATTCTTTCCTTTAAGTAATTTAAAGATAGTTAGGGGCCTCTTCAGACACCTAAATATCTTTATCAGAAGAAGAGGGGCTTGAAGTTGTGAGAACTAACCCAAATGCCAAGGTCCAGATTCTTCCACAGGATGAGTAATTGCTTGTGGATGAATAATCTTAGTTGTTCCCAAGCATCTTCCACAAAACACTTTCTCCATCCAAACAGTAACTACTCTAAATTATGTCTGTTTTGTCCTCTGTCCTTTCCATGACTGGGCTTCTGGTGAAACACGAGTTAATAAGCTTGACATAAATTTATGTTATTCAGTTGGATTGGCATGATATAAAAGTCAGCTCTCTACATGGGAGACTTTAAAAATCTCTTTAGAGGAGATTTTTTAAAATCTAATATATTTGTGTTACACTGGAGACAAGGTAAATTGTAGATTATCATCATCTTGACAACCCAGATACAAAAGTCTGGCACAGGAGCAGTCCTTAAGTAGTTTTAGTCTTGTTAGAACAAAGAAATGGCGGATTAGTGAAACTGTGCATTAGGTCTAAAATCTTTCTGTACCATTAGCACCTGATATTGAAGTTTATCTCTGAGCAGAATGTGTAGTTTTGAAATATGCCTGTTCTAACAAGTGTTTTAAGGAGATGTATGATCACATTAGTGATTTTCTTTAGAAGTAATTTATTTCCTTAGCCTGATTTGATTTGAATCTTGATTTTTAAAGACTTTTGATCTAAATCCATTTAAGATGCTTCTGAAGAGCTTAAAAGACAATGAGAAGTCACCAACTTTCATACTGTTCAGAATGAAGTATTAAATCCCCACAAAAGCCGTCTCTTTAGGGCTACACAGTTCTCACTCTACAGCAAAGCAAAAATTAATGGAAATTTGAGGAGAAAATCATCTGAGTCTCTGTGCTGTGCTGTGCTCACTTGCCTGGGCTTTGTACTGCACTGTGGTTTTCAGTGTTGCGCTTGAGAATTATTCTACAACCAAATTGGCTCAAGTATTAGGAAAATTTAGATTGATTATCAAGGAAGTGGTCTTATCCTGTTTCATCCTCTAACATTTTAGACTACCCACAGCAGCTCTTCTTCTCTTACCTTCTTTTATGTGCCATATGAAGGTAATTTAAGGAGGTGGGGAGCAAAGCTTCAGATCTTCTGAACTACAGACCATGTCTGACAAGGGATGGATTCTGTGATTATGAAACCACATAATGCCCTTAATTTAGAAATCTACTGCTGTACTGATTTATTTCCAGTCAGTCAAATTGTTTTGCATCAATTGTTGGAAAGTCAGGTTTTCACTAATTAGAACAGATGCGCGTCTTAAATTATCTGTGGAAAATGCATAACGAAAGAAACTCACGGTAAAGATTTTCAGTGTAGCGCTATGATATTCTCACTTTGACAGCAATTTCAGAGGAAATGATGTGGTGTGTCTTCACTGTCTGTACTGACATGGCTATTACTCAGCATATTGATATTTGCAAACTCTTTGCACTGGTACCTGACTGCATCATTTCACTTGTAAGCTGTTTACAGGGCATTTTCCTCTGTGCATTTCAGCTTGTGAAGTGATGGGTAGCTGCACATCCGCTTTTCATCATAGATGCTCCCCTTCATGCTGGAAGAAAATCAGAATTTTATCTGATGATACACTGTACAGTAATTATTAATATACTTTTCAGAAAAATGATAGATCTTGTGTAAATAGTAGTATAGCAGTAGAATTAGCATAATAACAGAGCTTGACCAAATCCCCAGCCTCGAAGGAGTGTTATTTTTGAGTGTACCCAGCACTGCAAGATGCCAGCAAATGCAGGTATCTTTGCTTTTACCCTGTGTACCACACTGGCGTACTACTGAAGGATAAGCAAAGCACAGTTTATTACTGCAAGGCTACTGTTAAATCTAGTCTCAAGCGCTGTTTTGCCTGTTTCGATGCACTGAATCTGCTTTCTTGCAGCAGAATTTCCTCTTGGTTACGGGCGGACAGAGGAGAACAGATGAGTGGCTTCAGCCACAGAAGGCTTTGGAGACATCTGGTTTTCCTTCGTATTGTTTGTGTATCGTATCTCTGTCAAAAGTAGGACACATCTGGGGAAAGATGGTAGGAGAAGGAAACATCCAGACTTCCCAGTGGTTGTGTCTGTATGAATCAGCAGGTTGGTTTGCTGATGGAGGTGGATGCAAGATAATAAACCAAGTTAATGTCTCTGTTTACAGAAGCATTGGAGAGAAAGCATGAGGCTCCTCTCTGAGGAGCTGCCAATCTGGCTGGGCAGAATGGAGAAACCAATCTCAGCATCAAGATGTTTTAAAATGCTAATCAGCTCGTATTCATTATCAAACACCTGCAAATGAAATTAGAGTAACAGTAAAAGAAGAAAACTTAAAGCGGTGTGAAACTGAGCAATCCTGTGGTCTCGCAGTGGTGCAGATGCAGAGCAGGCAGCTACGCCGGGCTGAGCAGGAGGTGGTAACGGGACCACCGGGTCTTCAGTAATTAATCTTTCAAACACCATTTCCTTAATGTGTAAGGAACTTCTGGTTTAAATGTCTGGATGGTTCTCCAGGACAGTCCATTCTTCTCTATGTCTTGTACCTGGGACACAGCTCAAACCTAATTTAACCCACACACAGTGAGGAGTATGTAGAGCAGTAGGGAAGTGTCAGGGTGGACACTAACGGGGAACGATCCGTGTCTCGCACTTGTAACATAGAAAGAGGTGCTGAGCTCAGCCATGAAAGAGCAAAATGACAGGAGGAACCTGCGTCGATGCTTAGAAGCAAGGTGAAGAAGTGATAAGGATGGCGGCAGTACTTTTTGCTGGGAAAAGGTGAAAATCTCTGTCGTGGAAGCTGCTGGTGTCTTAGACTGATGGGTGCTCCAAGGCCAGGCAGCAGCTGAGGCCACAAGCCTGTTGTACCAGGCATAAGGGACATATCTTTGAGAGGGATATTCAATTGGCCTGTTTTCTGTGTTTTTCTTCTCAAGAACTGAAAGTGAATCTGTATGCACTGGATGAGATGGACTTGCTGGGGGAGCTTGGCAAGGCAGGGCTGCAGCAGGATGGGAAGATGCACACCGGCACTGACGGCTTTGCCGGCAGCACATCAAGGGCTTGGCATTTCTCTGGGGAGCGCTGGCTCCACTTGGTCAGGAGCTGCTCAAGGGCAAGGTGGAACTGCAAACCTTACAGCTTACTGCCAGTAAGGCAACGTTAGGGCTTGGCTGAGGTTTCAGATGTGTGTTTTTCCAGTATTTGTTGGGTTAACTTCTCTCTTTTAAATGTATTTGAACTTTGGATTTCCCATTGTCCTGAAATTGGGTTTGGGACTTCATGGTGATATCCTACTTTAAATGCTGTCCTGTTGGCACATCCATGCCAACATAAGATTTCTGCCCCAGGAGTGGTGGCGAGTTGGCCATCGGTGCTTAGCACATTCCTGTTCAACCTGTGGCCGGCTGGTCATTTCTTAACAGAGAAGTTAGACAAGAAGTGTTTTGATGGAATTTGCTTTTGAAAGTCAACTGAGATGGTGGTAGATCCTCTGAAACATTTGAGGGTGTCTGTTGCTCCACCATCTCACCACTCGTTGCCCAGCTGTCACCTGTTGCAGGCATCTTCGTTCTGGTTTTCCTACTGTGGAGATGGTCATATGCTTCACATAAGGAGATCTGGAGATTCCCAGGCAGATGTTCAGCTCTCTGTGATTTCTTCTCTTCAAGTGAATAACATTTCCATATGAAAGGGTGGTGTCTGCCTAAGTCTTTTCTCTCAAAAGCACATTGGTTTTTGACTGTAGCAATTGATGTGGTTGCAGCTGAAAAGTTACAGTTATAACTGCTCGTCCCTTTAAACAAATGCTAATTAAAAAAAAATTATAACAAAAAATAAGTTGCCAGTATTCCTTAAAAACGTATTATATTGTTTGCAGTCAGGTGGAAATACCTGATTTTATACCTGTTCCTCGAAATATGTAATTTCCACATGGTTCTTGCGATAGAGACACTTTTTCTTTCAGTGGTTTACCTCTGGTCTGATTCTTATTTTTACCATCTAATTAGAAATGCTACCACGTTCTAAAATACTTCTGCATAGAAAAGAAAGTAGGTGCCTCTTTTCCTGATAAGCTCACTTGACCTTGGCACGCTCCATAGGCATTACTGATTACACCCAAAGTGTGCAGCATATAGTTAGTTCGTCAGTGACATAGGGACTAACTTCCATTTGACCGTCAATCCTTGTGTGCAGCATCTTTAGTTCAAAGTCCTGCTGCTGCAGCTCTTTTTGCACTGTGTGACATTCATGTGAGTGGTCTCCTTGCCTTTGGTGTGACCACTTGCATGGTAAAGACTATTCGTTTGAAGAAAACCAGTAAATACAAGGCAAGTGTTTAAATTCAGGAATGTTCTGCTGGTTATTGTACCGAAGACTAGGCTTGAGAAAAAGCACATTTCTGAATGTCGGACTTGGCTTAAAGATCTTCACAAATTAACACGAATAGAGCTTTTTCGTCTTAATTTTACGTTTGTCAGCTTTTCATAATAAATTATGTGCCATGTTAATACTGAGATGTCACCCATTTCCCTGAAAATCCCTTAATACCAAGTCTTATTGTTATTTTTCAGGTGTTCAAATGAAACAGTATTCAAAAAAGAAGATTTGTTCTGGGCATACAATTTCTGCCCCACTCCATACTCTTGGACAGCACTTCTGGGCCTTATTTTATACTTGGTTTTCTTTGCACCTGGTAAGCAACATTTGTTTACTCATATAGCTTAAAAAATTGTAAAGGTAAAATGTCAAATAGTGAGGCTACATGTTAAATTTACTTTTGAGTCCAGCCATTAAACTAAAATTGATCTTTTTTCCTAATTTTTAGGGATGGGTCCTATGCCCTGGACTGTCAATTCTGAAATTTACCCACTTTGGGCTAGAAGTACAGGAAACGCATGTTCCTCTGGAGTCAACTGGGTCTTCAACGTGCTGGTGTCACTGACGTTTCTGCACACAGCTGAATATCTGACGTACTATGGTAAGAAACAGTACGCATCTGTGTGTGCAATACTACCAGTGGCGCGTAGATTTTTCCACAATTCTGGGTCACTCCGTTGGTTTCGCTGTGAAATGTCAACTGTGAATGCAGTGTTCTCACCCCACAGTGGTTTAGTAAGACTAGAGACCTGATACGACCTGCCTGGATTGTAGAGTTTGGTCCAGCTTTCATAAGAAACATTTCTTTCTGTCCTTAACTGAGAACCTAGACAGTTGATTAAAACAGGGGAGCTGGAAAAAAAACCACTTTTGATTTAGTGAGCTATGCTGATTCCCACTTAAGGAGACGGCATCTGCAATTTTTCAGTATATCATGACATTCAAGGCCAATATCAGATGGTCCTTGCAGAAATAGCTGTGTCAGATGCTACTGCCCCGCTCCCAGCTGTTGATTAAGTCCTGTGTGCTGGAGCCTGCGGAGAGTTTGTCAGATTACTGCTCAGCCACTCCAGTACAAGTAATTTAAATTACATTAAGCTGCTAGGGAGTTGATGTGACCTTCACATCATTACCGGTACAGAGCCTTTCAGGTCTGCTTGTCATTCCTTTTAGTCATCAGTCTAGAAACACGTGGCAGGTAAATGTTTGTTGGTCCTGTGGTACCCTCTCTGCCTCCCTCAGTGAGGTGGGTGGCAGGGGGAAAGAGCTCTTTCTCACTGCTAATTGTCTCCGCAGAGGACTCCTAAATAAGAGCTAGGTGTAAGAGTCACAAGCAGTATTTCAATCCTGACTATTTCTTTTTTGCCAAAGTTTCTTATTCTGAGGGGTTGTCTTCGTGTGTCCTTCGCTGTTCAGATAAACTATGAAAGTTCTTGCCTTTTGTATCTGCTTTTTTTTTTATTGGATATGCAACTGTTTCATTGCTGTTTGTTTTAACAGCAGAATGACTTGTGCAAAAAAGATGTGTATTATCTTCCCTAAGAAATGAAATTGCTTTTGTTAATCTACTCCATTGTGGGGCGATGCAATAAAGCAGCCTTCGCCGACACCCACGGCCCCGCAGCTCGTTATTTTAATGATGCCGCTCTAACCATTGCTTTTATGCACTCCTGTGATATCTGCAGCCTGCTGCTTCTGCTGCTCCCTCTGCTCTGGAGCAGGGAAGGGGCAGGAACTTCTGTAACCGACTGTGCATATATTTTACATTGCAGGAGCCTTCTTCCTCTACGCAGGGTTTGCTGCCTTGGGACTGGTTTTCATCTACGGCTGCCTTCCTGAGACTAAAGGGAAAAAACTAGAGGAAATTGAATCTTTGTTTGAAAACAGGCTATGTACGTGTGGTATGTCAGATTCTGATGAAGGGAGGTATATTGAGTATATTCGGGTGAAGGGAAGTAATTACCATCTTTCTGACAATGATGCTTCTGATGTGGAATAATTTTCAGCTGCTGATGTATTTAATCATTTAAAAGCCTTCTGGGGGAAAAGCAGCTCTCTGATGACCTCACTGCCCTGCTTCTGGTCTGGTTCTCCTTTCTACTGTCTAGCTAAAAATGCCTTCACGTTCAAAAATGCTCCACTGGGGAGGAAATTCAATATGCCAGTGTTTTCTTGATAACTAAAAGCAATGGCTTCCAAAAGAGATAGAATTCCACGATGATGTGAATTCACTAAATGTGTGTGACACTGCACTATCCCAAGGTATATAGTAGGGTGTGCTGTACCAGATGAATGCAGAAGGCTATCCTAGATGGTCAGGGGTTGTCCTTATCTTCAATACTGAAAAAAGATAAAATAATAGAGTAGCTAATCAGAAAGCAGCCAATATCTGCCAGATCCCCATCCCATAGCAGCCTAGGAAATAGCTCTGCTGTGTAGTACAACGAATGACGAATGCATAAGCTGCTGTAACGGTAGCCATTTAAAAGGTTTAACTGATTAGGAAAGTAGAAATATCTGCTACATCTGTTGGAGGGAACATTTCCCAGATTTGCCCTAAGAGAATTTCCATTTTTATTTGTTTGAGATAACAAGTAGAGAGCCATAGTCGCCTGGGTGGAGGTTTACTGGGGTGGCATAAATCTGTGCTGCACCGGGTTGTCTTGCCACTTGCTGCTCTTCAGCACACACTACAGTTGGGAGTTGGTGTTTGTGAGAGAAACTGCCAAAATTAACTACCTGACAGCAGGAAAGCGGAACTAGCTATGTGGCCACGCGTACAAATGAACTGGTGTGTATATATATATATTGCTAGGTACAATGTAGAGGATTCGGTTAGTTGGGAAAAAAAATTATTTTTTTCTTTTTTTGCATTTGAACATCTGGGTTCGTGCCTACTTTTGAACACAAAATATCGTTAGCTAAAAGAAAGAAAAGAAGGGGGGAGGTTTTGTGCTGCTAAATGCACAGTGGTCATCCCTCCTGCGCCTTTTGCTTAATAATATTTATATTGCCTTCGGTTTATCTTCATACGTGTAGAGTAAATGAATCCCAGCACATTTTTCCTTCAAATACCCTTAGTCAACCAGTGTCTTGCTGGATCTAAAGAGAAATATTAGCAATGGGCAGAAGCCTGCATCTCATATTAATTGCCTTACTGAAGCATTGCAAAATTGTCAAGAAAATGTCAGGCATAAAAATCAACTTGGCTGCCTTTGGCCTGGTAATGAAAATATGAATGGTATTTTATTCACCTGCTGTGATTGCTTGCCTTGGCAAATTGAATTTTATACAGCTACATAAAAATATTATGGGCTTTTTTTTTCCTTGCCCTGTCCTCACTGTTTTAAGTCTTCAGAGATACGAGTTTGAAAGCATCAACAATTCAAATTCTTATCTTTGAAGCATTTGCTTCATGAAAGAATGTGAAAAAGCTCCTCTGCCTGTGGGCTGCCCCCCATTTAATTGGTAAAAATGCATTTCTTTTTCATTGTGTAAATATTAAAGGAGTTGTTGGGTTCATTAGCTTTTATAGTTTTGCTTTGTGGGCTTTTCTTGGGTTGAAAAATATTTTGAAAGGAGGATTGCTATCAAAACTGAGACTGGACATTTCTTACTAAATTATTTTTATTGGATAACATGGGGTTTTGTTGTAAAGACGTCATGATGTTACCTGATTTTCTGTGGGGGCAGTTCTTACCCTCCAATTATTGACCTTCAGCAATCGGGTGTATTTTGCACTGTTTTCTTTTTTACTTCATTAATCAAAGAAATATTTTTGGAAAGAAAACATTTTAAAGCACCCTTTTGTGACGTGACTAGGTCTAAAAAGGGAAAGCATAGCAAACAGAGGGAATTTTAAAGGGATCGTTGCAAAGAGTGGCCCGACCTTGAGTATCTCCTTGCGCTGTGAGAAGGCTGGATTCCCACGCCTTCCATCTTGCCTCCCCTTCAAACGCACAGTGTTTTTTATGCTTGAAAGCACCAGCTGTTGAAAACACTCAGGTCTCCAGACCTGTCTACCAATGCACCCCCTGCGGGATGTCTCCATTAGGTTGTCACCTCTTTGAAGCCTTCACCGAAGGTGCAGTGCCTGAAAGGAGAAAAAGAGAGAGTTGGCGCAGACGAGAGCAAAATAGTTTTAAGGGCAAATTGGTTTCTTCCTGAAACCGAAAAAGGTGTGTTGGAAGACCCTTATTTGGAACAGTTTTGTCACCCAGCACAGTGTGTGAAGAGGTGTGTAACGCCCAGCCCATGCTGACCTGGTGGATAGGTTTAAGTGGGGGCGTAGTGGCTTTTGTGAAGACTTACGGCTCTGATCCCCCCCAAAATGTGAGCCCACGCTCACGGGCACACCTGTGCACGTACCCTCGCTTGGCGTGTTTCGCTGGAGCAGGGTGTGAGCCAGGGAGGGCGTCCCTGCCCCGGCACTGCGTTGGTGCTGACCTCGCACCGGCGCCCGCAGGTAGAGGGAACCGCTGCGTGTGTTGGGCGTAACCAAAGCCAAGTCGCTGCAAGGATTGATCGCTGTCACAAGAGCAGCCTCTCTTGTTTTGCAGGCAGTGCCGGGGCTTTTTAGCAGCAGAAGACCATCCATCTCTGCCTGCCAGCTTTGTTTCGCGGACGTTCCCAAAAGCGGCGCTCAGCCGCACACTGCGCTGGGCTCGTTTTCTCACACAACAGGTTCGATCTTACCGGCAGCAGTTTTCTGAAGGTTTGCATCCCATCCCCTTTTTCTCGAGGCAAAACAATTGAAACGCCTGCATTTTAGTCGTCATTGCTGCTGGCTATGAGGTTGTGAAATATATTGGCTTCTGTCTCATCGTTCCCCCTTCCCCACCCACAGAGAGTTGGGTTTAAGTCTTCCTTTTAAGGTTGCTTTACACCAAGGTAACATTCCATACCTTAGAAAACACCGAACCTAGTACTAAGCATCGTGTGTAATAAAAATGAGATCAAATACTTGAAATTAATCTCACACAATTAGGGTTTTATTTTTAGACTCTGTGAACATTTATAATGTATGAAGAAAATCGAATAAATGTTTCTATTTTGCAAAGATTTTTTATATTTGTGCATATTTTAAGTTTTAAGAGATTTTTTGCTAAGGGTAGACTTAGTAACATTCCAGATAAAAGAATAAAAATACGGTGTAGCTAAATAATTTCTTGTGACAGGGTTTTAGTTTATGAAGTAGCATAAATGGTATGTCTAAGCACAATATCGTTTTATTGAAAGCTTTCTGCAGAAGATGTGAAATCGTTTCTTCACAGGGACTGCACACTTAATTCAGGTATTCCGTGCATCAGGAATGCTAGAGTAATACTGCTGGTAGAGTTGGGCATGAATCACGTGTTGATTAGACACAACAATTTGAGATATTTTAATTCTGATCAATCTACTGACTCTACGTGTTTTGGTCTAAGAGCATATATAAAAGAAACAAGTCCTGATGCATTTTTAATCTTTTAAAATTTAATTCACATATAGTAGTTTGTTCACCACGTTGCAAATCTAAAGTGTTGGGGGATTGAGATAATTTGCCACTTGTTTCTTCCCCTTGTCACTTGCTTGATCAAAACCAGTTTTTAAGGAGAGAAGCAAACCTGTTTTGGAAATAAACATAGAAATGAAGCCAAGGCTGCAGGAGTCGTCTGAGGGCTGACGTTGCGTTGCTCCGCGTGCTCCTTAGATCGATCGCTGTCAGAGATGTTGCTGCCTTGGAAGTTGCAGTGACAGCCCTGTCAAAATTTGTGGGACAAGAGAGGATGCATCCCAAGGATCGCTGTTCCAACGCCGACTTACTTTCGCATGAGTGGGTAAACACGGCATTTCACTGGTGTAGGAGTTAGGGTCGGGAGGGGAGAAGAAAGAAATGGTGCCTCAGAAGCCCCACGAAGCCGTGTTTCAGTAGAGATGGGTGTCGTAGCCAAAAGCAGCGGTCTGCCTTCTCTCCTGCGGGAGGAGAATGGTGGGACCCAGGGACTGTGCTTGGTCCTGCAGATGGGAAGAGGGGGCTGGCAGGCTAAGGGGGAAGCAGCACACAAGTGCTCCTCTCCCATGCCCACGCAGAGGTGAGAACATGGCAACCAGGTTTGCAAAGCTGGTGCTTTTTGCCTCGGTGAAATCTGTTTTGCCTTTCTTAGTCGCTCAGGTTGAGCACTGGGGAGAAGTTTTGACTTTCGGGGGCAGCTACAAGCCCTGAGCAAAGGTCTTCCCCTCGGCAGCGAGGGTGTTGGGTGCAGCCGCACAGACACGCAGTGGGCTGGTAAAAGACAGACACTGTACTTCTTGGCTTTATACCCAACGTCCTGCTTCTCAACATCAGTGCTTTTCTGATGTGGTCTTGAAATTGTACTTGTACTTGCATAAGAGGCTTTGTTAGCTGAACATCACTACGCGAGAAGGGGGCAGAGTCTTCACAGCATAGAGAGATCTCGGGGCGGAAATCAAGGCAGAAGAGAGAGTTCTGCAAAGCACTTTAAAGTGTAAGATATTTGTGCACTTTTTTTCTGAGAGAGTCAAACTAACCAAACCCATTCCTCTGCACTGGGAAGAAAACCTAGCTTTGTGTACCAGGCCAGAAGCAGATAATGCCACAATATGTGCTTTATGGCAAAATGTGTTTTTATTGCGGGTAACATTTACAGCTTACATGTAGCTGCTGCCTATAAAGTGACTCAATCATTCTCTGGATTTTAACAAGTCACATTCTTGTGCAAAAATCTTAGTGGTTTTCTATCGATCTTCATCGCCTTGTGTACAGTACAGTTAAGCGTAATCCACAAAGTGGTCTAGGTTGTGGCAGTGTTACAAATGTCAGCACAGTAAAATCTAGGTGAACATTGTTAAAGAAATATTGTTGTTTGTGATACTGGGGGTTAAAACTCCTTAAAGGCAACTATATATAGATTTTAAAAGTCTGAAAAAAAATGGCACTTCTTATCTATTTTGTGTATGTTTTCATATAGAGAAGGAGTTTTTTATGTGCCAATAACCATCACTGTAGTGTTTTGTAAATGGATGTTAATGGTGTTCCAGAGTTCTGTATATGAGAATATACTTTAGCCACAATGACCTGTTAGTGTGAACCAGTGGCATGTTTTTAATCTTACTCACACCTCTCATGGGAGGTGCTCACTCGCCGGCTTCAGTAGAGCTCACCCACGCCAGGGGAAGTTTGACCAGCATCAGGCCTCAAGAATACAGATTTCATTTTCTGTACTGTATCATTATCCCCGCTTTTTCACATTGTCCCTAGATGATATGTTACATGTGAATGATCTGGCACGTGTAATTATAAAGCTTCAACTCCGGTTGAGTTACAGTCCTTGATTCTGTTGAGATACAGTTTGTCAAAATTTGGTTTGGCCTGTCATCGCATCTATATAAACAAGGGGCTCACTGATTAATTATGAATATAGTCCACCTATTTCTAAAGGAGACACTAGTTTCTGAAGTGCTAAAATAAAGGCAAATTTCTCTTGCTGCCTTAAACGTTACATAGACTTTGGAGAGGACTTGAATGTATGACCATCATCGTGACTTCTGCAGGAGGAACTTCATGGATCCTAAGCAGGTGTGAAACGAGATGGTTTCGTGGTGCTGGGATGCTGCGTTACGCCACGGGCCCTGCCTAGTGTGCGCCTGCCGTCTCTCCGATTTTAAGTGTTCGAGTAATCCCCACGAAATCGATAGGATTATTCATATGCTTGAAATTCTCCATGTGCTCAGTGTCCTGCTGGTCCAGGGCATCGCTGGGAAGTGGCACGAGTCACATCTCCGCTTCCCATCATGAATCTCCCCCCCCCCCCCCCCCNAAAACCATTAACCAAATCTTTCTGTGACAAATTCTGTGTAGAATATTTGAGACGTTATATGAGACCAAATTGGTAGTAATACTTCCGTGTCGAATAAGGACATGCGCGTGGTGCCATCGGGCACGCCGTAATCCCTGGGCGCGTGGCACAGTATTCAGTACAAAACAGGTTTTGGCAAAACTAATTGTTTGGTTGTCCAAGTTATTTCTTAACCATGTCAAACATGTGCCATTTCCTTTTGCAACCAGTCAAGCCTATAATGTATGAAAGTGTTGTACATTTTCTGAAACTTAAGTGATGTAAAATTATTTAATTGACTTCTGATTGCTTTAATGAAGTTTGGTCTTTACATAAAAATAAATATCTTCAAAGAATTGTCAGTGCCAGAAGTGTAAATGAACAAAATAAAAAGTGAGATACTTAATTACAGAATCTTTCTCAAGGTTTTCTTTGTTCAGATATTCAGGTCACCTCTTAGGGTTGCAAAATGGTGTTGCTCAGCAAAATGAGCTAAAATAGCCCAGGGGCTTCCCTGAAATAAGTGAAGGGTAAGAATAACTTTGTATTCGATCTTAATACGATACGCTTCCAACCAGAGAGCATTTTTGTGATGATGTCGCACCAGGCAAGTGTCCCTTCCTTCCTGGGGGATTTGTTTGAAGAGCTGAGCACAGCTACGCGAGCTGCTGACTCCCAATGTCACCCCGTGGGTTTTCAGTGTCCCCTGCCCAAACACAGACCAGTTTTGTGACAGCAATTTGTACCTTCAGACTCGATTATCGACTGGGGAAAGGTCAGAAGTTGCCATTTTCTAATGGGGAAATGCCCGAACTCTCTGTGTGTGTTATTAAGAAAATTTTTTAAGCCGGTTTGATGATTAACGAATTGCAGGAGGACCGTGGCCGTGCCGTGCTGGGGGCTGCCCTGGCTGTGCTCCCCGACGTGGCAGAGGAATCGCACCTGCGAGACCGAGTGGAAATTGGTCCTGTTACCTCCACCTACTGCAGGTACCACGGTCGAATCCTGGCGAGATCCAGAATTGCCTCTGATGGAGCTGTAGCCCTTTGGCCCAGGATTCAGAGATCCCTGCCGGCAGCAGCACAGCTGATGGGGAGATGCTGGCAGCGGGACTCAGCTCAGCAAACCTGTAGCTGTGGCAGCGCTTATCTCTCGGAGGGGAGAGAGGAGTGGCTGGAAACTGCCTGGCCGAAAAGGATCTGGGGGTCCTGGTGGACAGTTGGCTGAACATGAGCCAGCAGTGTGCCCAGGTGGCCAAGAAGGCCAATGGCATCTTGGCCTGTATCAAGAATGGTGTGACCAGCAGGAGCAGGGAAGTGATTGTGCCCCTGTACTCAGCTCTGGTGAGGCCGCAGCTTGAGTGCTGTGTTCAGTTTTGGGCACCGCAGTATCGGGGAGACATTGAGGTGCTGGAGCGTGTCCAGAGAAGGGCGACGAGGCTGGTGAGGGGTCTGGAGCACAAGTCTTATGAGGAGCGGCTGAGAGAGTTGGGATTGTTCAGCCTGGAGAAGAGAAGGTTGAGGGGAGACCTTATCACTCTCTACAACTACCTGAAAGGAGGTTATAGCAAGGTGGGGGTCAGTCTCTTCTCCCAAGTGACAAGCGACAGGACAAGAGGAAATGGCCTCAAGTTGTGCCAGGGGAGGTTTAGGTTGGATATTAGGAAAAACTTCTTTACCAAAAGGGTTATCAGGCATTGGAACAGGCTGCCCAGGGAGGTGGTGGAATCGCCGTCCCTGGAGGTATTTAAAAGACGGGTGGACGTGGTGCTGAGGGACATGGTTTAGGGGTGGTTTTGGCATAGGTTTATGGTTGGACTCAATGATCTTGAAGATCTCTTCCAACCCAAGTGATTCTAGCATTCTATGAGTCTATGGAGAAGTCTGTCATTGTCACCAGAGAGAAGTTAACCTGCATTTAAACTGAAAGAGGAGAGATTTAGATTAGATAACAGGAAGAAATTCTTTACTCTCAGGATGGTGAGAAGCTGTTCAGTTGCCCAGAGAAGCTGTGGATGCCCCATCCCTGGAAGTGTTCAAGGCCAGGTTGGATGGGGCTTTGGGCAACCTGGTCTAGTGGGAGGTGTCCCTGCCCATGGCAGGGGGTTTGGAACTAGATGATCATTAAAGTCCTTTCCAACCTAAACCATTCTGTGATTAACACATTCAACCCCTCAAGCAACCAGCTGAAATCCGTGGGGAAACAGGCACACACATTTGCCATAAGCGGTTCCACCCATCCCATGGTGGGGCTGTTCATTAGCTGGTCTCCAGGGTAGGGTTTCACTCACTTGTTTAACATGCGTGACCTACCCTGTACCCGTGTGTGTGCGTCATTAATTGAGAAGCTCTGCACAGATCTGAAATTTGGAAAGCTTTTGCTTTTTGAGACTTAACTGCAGAACTACCAGAAATATTTTCTGCATCCTGGTTTTGATAGGAAGAAAGGCAACAAATCCCCTCTGAGACCTCCAGAGGGAGGTGGGGTAGGTTGTTTGGATAGATGGTTTTATAGGAGCTCTTTGGGTCTGGGTTTCAGGAGGATGCAAAGATCCATCTGTTTTTCCAATGAGTGAGACCTCAGCCTTGGCTGGCACACTCTGATTTTGGGTACTGTGGTATCCCATGAAAGCTCTAACAGAATCCATAATGTCAGAAGGAAAAGCAGAGTCTTGTGTACTGTATGAAGGAAGAAAGAGGAGCACGCATCCCAAATGACCTACCCACAGTCTTATAAGATGCTGAGACCACCACCACACAGGGATGGGCTTAGGTGCGTTTTACTGCAAGTCGGAAAGGAGACAGGGGAATTGAAAAACTTCCGAGCAAGCCCTATTCTGTGGATTATTCTCCAGAAGATCCTGTTGAGTAAACAGGTCTGCACAAGGATGCAGGAGTTGCAGGTGATGTAAGGAGAATAGAAGCTGCAGCACTGCTGCTGGGGAGCTCTTCCCTTGGCGAGAGCGGGGGGGTAAGATGTGAGAAGGAAAAATTAAGGATCCCCCACCTTTCAGCAAAGCGGTGCCCGTCCCTATTGGAAAGACAGTCTGTGCACTTGCTTAAATTTCATCAAAGGTGGTGACAGGGGGATGGAGAGGTAGGGAAGGTCCACGCCTGAAGCAGCAGTGAGGGTTTTCGTGCCCATCAGGGAGGTGGCTGGAGATGCACGAGTAGTTTGAGGGCAGAGGGGGCTGGATTGGCTAAACTTCGTAATGAAGGTGATACGTGGAACTGAGATTGGATCAGGTTGCTGAGGAAACGAGCAGAAAGAGCAAGGAGCAAATCCTGAGGAGGGGCTGGAGGAAGGAAGCAGGGCAGAAGGTATGGGGGACAGTTAGTGAGGCGAGAGTGTGGAGACACATCACCACGGCACAATGACAGGGGACAGTGTCAAACCGTCCTGGTTGGAGGGAAGCAAAGATGGAAGAGGAGCGCTGTGCTGAGCATGCCGCAACTCCTGCGTGAGCACCTCAGCATGGATTGCTGTGCCAGAGCAAGTCAGGGCGCCGTGTCGCCTTCCAGAGCCAGTCCCGCTGGGCTGGTGGGGCACGACGTGAGAAGAGAGCTGGGATGTCTCACCCTGAGGGCCAGCGAGGCTTGTTCGCTGTCCCCTTCCTTGCCCTCTGGGGGCAGGAGGACAGGTCCTGGGCACTGTCACCCTCTGGTAGATCAACTGCACTGGAGTCCTTTAGTGCCTGTATTTGCTCCCTGAGGTGCCACCTCTATGCAGAAATTGGTTTTCCACTTGCTCTTTTGATAAACAGATTAAATAGTCTAAAACTCTCTCTAAAAGGAGGGGGTTTTGCCAGGATCTTGGCTATTCATAGGCATGTTCTACAATTATGATTTTTTTTTACATTTCTTGGGCACTGCACTGCAGTTTGTTCACTGCTTGATCTATCGAGGTCACAACTATGGAGAGAATTACCCCCGGTCCCCATGCCCAGCTGCCTGTCCCCGGCTGCGTTTGCCAGCTCACGCACGGTGAGGAGGCACGGGAGCAGGGCGAGCCCTCGGCACCGCGCTCCAGGCTGAGCCCGCTCTGCCGGCACATCCTGCCCTTCTTCTTCCTAACAGGGCGCCCTCGCGCTTGAGGCCATTGCGGTGCGTTTTGTTGAAACGGCCCCGATTGCTGATCATGTGCTTGTAGCCTCTGTCAGCGCCGCTCTTCGCCATGTCCCTGATTTTGCGTTACTGGCGTAGCTCATCATCACCCCCAGATCCCTGATGAAAGGCTCCTCTGGTGTCCCAAGGAAGAAGAGGCCCACACCAGGCACCCTGTGTGGATGATTCTATGATTCTGTGATTCTCGTAGCGTGATGGCATCAGCCCCTGTCTGACTGCTCCCCATCAGCTCCGTTGTTTTGTCCAGGATATCTGATGGGACGGTGTGCCCTGTTGCGGGGCTGTCACAAGGTGTGACTGCAGCCAGAGCCAGTCTCTGATGCTACGTGGTGTCCCCGTGCTCTGCCTGTTGTTCAGGGTACCCATAGCCCCCCATGTCGGCGGGGGGGCAGAGGGGGAGGTGGCTGCCCCACATGGCATCGGAGCTAAGACGGGGCTGGTGTCTCTGCTGCTCTCCTCTCATGGGCTGCTAAAAACGATGGAAAAAAATCAAGAGCAAAGGTTTTGCTAGCTTTTACATTAGCTCTGCATGTCAGGTTTCACTGTGGTGGGTGGGATTCGCAGGGAGACACGGACAGCATCGGGAATCCCCCAGGTCCCTGGTGGGAGCGCGTTGTTAGCCCAGCCCAGGGCTGCTGCGGACGAGGCTCTGTGGCTATGGCACTCGGGGACGAGCTGGTGTTGGGGTGAAACGCTGCTGCTCTGCATGGCTGCAAGGAAAGGTGGGTGAGCAGAGGCAGGAGAGGCAGGAAATGTGCTCCGAGGAGGTCGGGGCAGACCTACCTGTCACGGTTTATCCCTTCCATCCCCAGCCCGGGTGTGTGGTGACAGTGGCCAAGGCCCAGAGCATCCTGCTCCAGCTGGCCCCATTCTGAGTGGGGCTCGGACTGGGCAAGCTCCAGAGATCCCCACCAGCTTCAGCTGGTCTGGGGTTCTCCAAAAATTCATCTGTTTGCAGGGAGTGCAGCTCCTCTGGAGAGCAAATCTCCCTGCAGAGCTCCCATTCCTGAGAATTACTCCAGCCGGGGGAACAGAGTCAATGTTCCGCAGGATGACGTGTTGGCTTGTCCTAGGAGTGGCCACAGTTCCGGGTCCTTTGGCGCAGGCAGCCACCATGTGCTGAGCGTGACACAGCAGCGGTGAATCACAGCCCCCTCTGCGCGAGCGTGCACAAACGCCGTTGATTTGGAAGTGTTTTATTGCAGCTCTATTAAATAACACACCGGCCCTCTCACAGCCTCCTGCCTCACCTTTGCTGACTCTCCGCCCCTCTGCTTTTCGGCCCAGGATTCCCCATCGCCTCGCACGGAGCCGGTGTATCAGCATCGCTGCAGCCGTGTGGGAGCTTGCTGCAAGCTGGTCTCCGTTGGGTTTCACATCCAGAGAGCTGCAGCAGCAGCACAAGCCCCGTGGAGGTGCAGGGTGTGAATTTACAGCAGCTTGGGGAGGTGAGAGGGGGAGTGCCCAGTATTCGGCTCGCGGAGGTGTGACACCTTGTTGGAGTTTGATGTCACCAGCCCTGGAGAAGCCAGCTCTGGTTTGGGTAACTGGGACCGTCGCCTCTAACCCATCAGAGGCTCCCAGGCAAACGGGGCTGAAGAAGCATTGCAGGAAGGTCACTGGATTTTTGGGGACAGATGAGGCGTTGGATGCGAAGAGCTGAATATTTTTTTCCAGGAAACCTCATCCTTCCTGACGCTGCACTCTGCTAAAACCCTTAAAAAGCCAATTTGCAGTTTCCACCTAAGAAATAATCACTTGTATGATAATCACTTCTCATTTCCCATGATGATAATCCTTCACAAAAATGAAATATAGACTTTGACAAAGTTTGTGGAGGCTCTTGGCATAATTACACCCAGCAATGAACTGCCCCATTAATGAAATAAAACTTCTGCCAGTGCTTTGCCCAAGCCCTTAACCTTGCAGGTTACTGTAGTTAGAACTGGTTTCATAGGAAAAAAGGCTACCAGCTGCATATTAAAACTGCTTCTGACTGAAGCTTAGGGTAATATTTTCTGTGAAAGAGTCTTTATTTCCATCTACATTGAGAAGCATTGGAGTGCTAATGCTAAACCAATCAACGTTCCTGGATTTTGGTTAATTAAAGGTACCCTTCTGTCCTTCTGTCCCAGCAAAACTCAACTTATAACAGATTGTCACCAAACACAGTTAAAAACATACACATTTCTCTGGCCTCCCCAGAGGCTGAGCACACTTCCAGGAAGATTAACGTGGATGAAGAAGGAGCGTCTCTGCCTACGCCACTGCCTTGGAGAAAGCTGGTGGCACCTGGACATGTATAGCAGGACGATGGTCGTTACTGCAGGTTACAAATACCGGCGACTTAAATAGCGTCAGCTGCTGAAATCTCAGCTGAAGGGAGCACGATTTGAGGCTGCCACTGAGAGAGAGAGAGGAGATTCCTATTAAACCAAACTCAGCTCTTCCCAAAAGTCAGGAAAAACAGCAGGTGAAAGAAAGCACCTGAGCAGAGGGGGAGGCTGGCATGGAGGTAAGGAGGAAGCACGATTCTCTTCTAATGCAATAATAGAAACATAAATAGTTTAAAATATTTCTCCAGTAGCTAAAAAGAGCACGCTGCCTTATTTATCACCAGCACACATACCACTACAAAGATAATTTTCTTTCTTCTGATTGCTTTGCAGTTACAGGTAAAAATTGTGAGGTAATTGGATTTTATACGCTCTCATCCAAAGGCTTTGGAACATGATTATCTGTGGTGATTGACACATCCCAAGTGGTGAATTATTGCATTAGAGACACGTGTGCAGCTCTTACCCACAACCCGTCAGAAAATGTGTGTCTGGCGCAGAGCTGCGTAATTTCAGTCCTTACTGGGAAATGGTGCAATCTAGGCTGAAACCTGGCTGGAACCGGGCATATTTTGAGCGCTTCTGTGTTAGCGGCTGAAGTGAAAATGAGCTGTACCCACTGAAAGGCTCTAAACTATGAGAGATCTGAGAGGTAATTTAATAAAGAGGTATTGCTTCGTTTGAAACCCCTAGACGTATGCGTCCATATGGTGCGACCGACTCTCTTGTCCCAGTTCTGACCTGCACTCTTGGTCCAGTAGGTTCACGGGAACCAACGCGGAGGCTCGCCCTGCGCATCAGCACTGTCTGCCACATCTTGGGTAGCGCACTTCCCTGTAAAACAAAACAAGATTTAAAAGTCCCAGCAACGGTGCCACTCTGGCAGAAACCAGGAGTGTAACCTCCCACCGCACGTTGATGGCCGTTTACTTGGGGCTGGGGGCCTTCAGCGTCTCTCTAAGCGCAGCCACCAGGGAGCTCTCCGGCCGCGTGGCACTTGCACATCTGCTGGCGTCATAAAAAACCCCTCAAATCTAAAGCGTGCGGTGCCAGAGCTTTGAGCTGTAACACGCCACTCGCCAGTGCCTGCCGCAGCGTGTTGCAGAGCCTGGCAGACCAAGGGCGTTCGAGCAGCTGGGCGGTGGGGAGGCGTGAAGCTGGACAGGAGCCCCGGGAAAGGCTCTCCGGTGCATCCCAGGTAAGGGGGTATTGCTGGGAAAACGCAGGCCCTGGAGACAGCCAAATTCAGGCCAGCGTGGGCTGCTGCTGGCGTGGCACAATCTGAACGGGCTTCATAACTCTGAGCGAAGAGCTCTGCCTCAAAAACCACCGGTAATGGCTGAGCTTTCAGCAAATCATAGCTGTTATTCAGAGAAATTATAGCTCCCGCAAAGAAGATGAACACAGCGGTTACAGATAAAAAAATTACTAGGGAGCTTGCTTTGACAATAAATGGAGGCAACCTCAAAAAGAAAATCTGCTTATGTCAAGTCTTCGGAAGTGGAGAGTGAATTGGCTAAATGATAGTTATGCATTTCACAAGTCCGGCCCTGTGAACCACTTCCCACGTATGCAATTCCTATATACAAAAGACAACGCCATTTGCTTCCAAGTACAGAAAAGCACACCGAAATTTCTGAGATGCTATTTTTAAAATGGCATAGCCATAAACCTGCAAACTGTCGAGCAATGTAGACCTTCTTTTAAAAACGGCTCTTAGTTTCAAAAGTAAAAGCTGGCAGAAAACACAGCCCCTAGTTTGAGGATGAGAAGAGAGACAAAGGATGGCAATGGGTCTCATCAGGACGGGGTGACACACCTCCCTGCATCTGCAAAACCTTCTGTTACAAAATGCAGAAATAAAAGAAACCAGCCTGGTGGGAATAAAGGCAGGGAATCTTTTAACAGCTGTCTCCAAGGCAGGAAGCACAACGGACTGACCGTATAGAAGTAAATCTGTTTATGAAAGCACAATTTAAGGAATGGCCTCCAGTATAGCTTTTGCCCAAGCCCAGTTTGTAATGAGCAGGATCCCTGCACGCAGTCAGTTGGCTAACACCAGCATATGCGCAAACACACCTTCATAGCTATACATATCCACGCCCCCACACATATATAGGATATATACATGTGTATATATAAGTATGGCGTATGGATATATAAGCAGAAGATGTCAGTAACGAGTGAGTCTCCCTCGGTTCCCACCCTTTACTAGGAACTTTCTTAGAAAAACAGAATATAACCTTGCAACTATATTATCAGAAACTTTTATTTGTTGTCACACAAATACTGAAATGAAGAGGAAAGCATTCCAGATTTTCAATCTGCAGACAAAATACAGAAATACATAAAAGATTTGTCAGTATTAACAGCCAGAGAATGAATCAATAGATCTGTTCCAGAAGGAAGATTAAGCCTGGGTTGTTTGGGGTTTTCTTGTAAAAATTAATAATTTTTTTTTTATAAATAACATTTTATTCTCTATGTGCAGACATGCATTTTCTGTTGTTTCCAATTTTTATATTTAATACAAACATATGGCAAAGACTAGTTTGCCTATTAAAATGGATTAAGAATCAGGCAACAGTTCTGAACTAAAAGCCACATCAAATATATTTCAAATGGAAACAGAATCTTTCCACTACCTTCAAGAGAAGCAAAGTTAATTCCAAACTAGAGAATGTATGGATATATGGTGGGAAAGCCAATCTAATTCCTAAGGTTTACATTTGCCAAGCTATTGTAAAATCCTAGGTTAACAGTTGGAGATCTATAGACCTCCATAGTTAGAGATAGCAGTAGGTAGATAGAAATCCACAGTTAATAATAATTTAAAGCAAACAAACAGCACAAAAATATTTTGCCTAACCGGGCTAAAAAAATGAAAATATGCCAATTAAATGAAACATGCTGAGAACAGGACAAAACTTTGGTATTCTAGTTGGTCTAGTGCCATTCTAGTTGGTCACTGCTTCTCTCTCTCCTTCATTATATCAATGTAGTTCAGCACCTCTAGAGTCTTTCTGCCGGCCAAACTCAGATACTCGGCTTCACCAGAAAACGCCGCTATTCCTGCGGCGCTGCCCGTGCCCGCAAGCTGCAGCGCCTCATGTGCTGGCATTTTGTGCCCTCCAGCGGTGCCTGCGGCGTTGGGAGGAGGGATCGCCCCCGGGATGCAGGCGGAGGGCAGGGAGCTCCCACAGCTGCACACCCGCATGGTGCCACACTGGGTGCCAACATCCACCTTCTCTACTTCGGTAAGAGAGCGCTCAGTCTGCGACCAAACATCGCACCTGGTGTGGCGGGTGACCTCCTCTCCTTTACGGCCACCCTCAAATGGGGCAGTGGGGTTTTTATTTTCCTCCTCTGTGGCACACGAAATACAGTCTTTCTCCTGAAGATGGTTTGCTGCTTCCCTAGTCAAAATACTGGTGGGCTGGAGAGGCACGGTTCTGGGGTGAGAGGTCTTGGGGGACTCGGTACTCGCTGAGGCTGCGATTAGGTTGGCATCGCCTGTCTTCAAGGACCGTTCATTCAGATATTCCTTGGTTTTGGCAGTGTCTTCCTCTTCAGACTGTTTGAACAGAATTGTGTGAATGCAACTGTTTAAACAGTTCAATAACTAAGCACTAAGTTCATGACTAACTAATAACTAAGCTAATGAAATAAACAGAAAGGCCAGAAGTGTCTGGTTTGGGGTTTTTTTTCAGTCTTTCTGCAGGGGTGTATTCCTGGCCCTTGTTGAAGAGAAGGTGGGTAAGGCAGACCTTCACTCTCACACAGTATTTATATTTTTACATTGTGGCATTTTTGTATTCTGTTTTGTATTCTATTTTGTATTTGTATTCTATTTTGTATTCTATTGTATACTGAAAACACACAGTATGTCAAATCCTCCTGCCTCACAGGTATGTAGTCTAAGGCATCAAGGAAGAGAGCAGAAGCTTGCTTAGCATCTTCCCACTGTTTTGTTACTGTAATTCCACAAGGCCTGTTAAACTACTTAGGAAAATTTGCAGCTAATAATTTCTTGTCTTCCTCACACGTGAAGTTGCCTTGCACAAAGCAAAACCATAAATAAGACTCCAGCTTAGATGCACTCAGGCATACAGATATCATTCAAACGATCCCCTGTACACCCATGAAGGGACAGTACTCGCCGTGTCGGGACTAGAGCTGGAGAAGCTCTCTGCCTGCCTTGGGGAGTAGCTGGGAGACTGGCTGCTGAGTGATGACTCCACTTCTGAAAAACGAGATGAAAAGGAAAGAAAGGTTACTCACCAAAAATTCCCCAAGTATGCAACTCCCAAGTACAGCATGTAGAATTAAACATTACTACTTAGGATGCAGTTTTAAGATATTGCTTAAAGAATAAAGTGTTAGCGAGGTCAATCTTGTTCTTGGCAATAGCCAGTTCTTCTCTCAGGACAGCACAACTTAACAGAAAGTGTGAGGTGGGTGCCTCAAATCTTCAGCTATGCCATAGATCAGCAGCCCGCGCTGGCTGCGCAGCAGGACTGCGCGACCCAGAAAGCAGAAGGACTCTGCAGACCAGGGGCAGGGAGGGAAGGGAGCAAACTGCACGTCTTGGCTGCCCTACAAGTTACGTGCTTCTCTCTTGGAGGCCCGTGGGAGACGTGCTGCTCTGAAAGGCAGCCAGCACAGCTGACCCCTACAGCTACTGAGGGAGCAAAAGGACGTGGGATCTCCCTGCTGACTCCCCTCGCTCTGTCCACACGTGTAACAACAGCGTGTAGTCTAGTGGAAGAGAATAAAGACTGGTAAAGACTAGACTACTAAAATGGTATGTCAAACATCTAATGAAGATATTCCTTAACAGAGAAAACGTGTCCAGGATTCTTTCCAACCAACAGAGATCTACAGGAATAGAAAGAAAGAAAATTACTGGTATTTACTCAGCATTTTACTATGTGATGAGGTTGGTAAACTTGAGTTGTGGTGTTCAGACTAACATTCTTGACCTCTCTCATGGGTTTATTTATTTATTTATTTATATTTAGCAGTTAGCCCTACATTCAGAGCTACCGTTTCAGTTTAAGGGACAACTTTGGAGGAAATGGCACAATGAAAAATATGTGTGTAATACTCACCAGAGAGAAGTTAACCTGCATTTATCTCTTCAAGGAAAAGCAAATACAGATAGTTCTTAGTTACCTAGCAATGCTAGTCTTCTTTATACAGTGCTGTGTGAATCAAAAATACAAGCCCTCATCATCTAAACATGATCCAACATGATGCCCCAACATCCTAAAAAGATGAAAACACTTCTCCCTGGCTTTAAAAGTAACTGTTGCAGTTTCACGTGTAGGGAAAAATCTAGGTTTTTTTTACTTAATAATGTATAAATGGTACTAACCCTTCTCCATCTTCTGAAGATTTGAACTCACTCCAAACTTACAATCTTTCTCTTGTGCTGTTGTGAACTTTGAAAAATAAGTAAGTGTTAATAGTGAGGGTTCAGCTGGATCAGCACCTCAGGTTAAGTGAGGAACTTTCACTTGCTGTATTACATAAAGGAGTCATTGCACTGTACCACAAATTATTTTAAGAGCTACAAAACCTCTGAGCAATACTGTATGTACTTGGGCGACTTCTGTGGGCAAAGTATCTACAAGATTCTTTATATGTATACTGTTAAAAAGCCTCTTTGTCATACTAAAGTGTTCTGCATATAATGTGTGGGCACTGCCTGCAGAATCTGATCCTAAGGGTTAATGAGTAGTTTACTTGATTTATTTCAGGCATCAGCTTAGGTGTGAATCAAATCATGTAAATTATGGACTTGGAAGGACTATCTATTTTCTGAACTACTTAATAGGAAGCTGTTCCTTCTGGATTCCCTATGTAAACTATGAAGGAAAGGAAGCTTCCACAGAAGTTGATTCAGAGAAGCTAAATTCAGTTTCTAACTGTTGTGGACATTCCTTCTCCATTTCAAATGAATGGTGCAAACAGTAGGTTTGATAAAAAAACGTGTGTCTCTAAAAAGTTACCTCTTCAAATCCAAAGAGCTGTTTCTGTCTCCAGGTGGATTCTTTCAGAGACTTGTTGTCACTGAAGGATGTGAACACAGAGTTATCTAGTAAGTGATTTTACCTCCTGTACTTTCATTTTCTTTCTGAATTAAAGTCATTACTGGTGACTTTTTTGTCTTCAATTTTTATTTTGTCTTCAGTAACCATTAAATGCTTCCCACTATTGAGATCATTGAACTTATTTCTGAACCTGAGATTTAACACCAAGAATCTGTTTTTCACAAACTTCACTTCTGTTGATATGCAAAATGTAATATGAGAGATGACAGAAGATAGTGCTGCTTTGTAAAACGGATCAAAGCCTTTGGTAAAACCATCTTTTTGTAAAACATGGGGCTCTCACATATGCTAACTTTAGCCCAGGGAAAACACTAACTTCCTATGTAGTCAGTGGAAGGAGACAAGGTCTTTCAGAGGGCAAGTCAGAGCAACAGTTTAATTTCAGGGACTCAAAACTGCCCCATGGAGCAGTCTTTCTCTGTAATTATTACAGGCAGATTGAACAATAGTATAAAGGGCTTACATGTGCATAAGTTTATTCACATTATTCACTACTATTTTCACTGGGAAAACTTGGGTCCTCAATAACACTGTTTAGGATTTTGCCTTCATGGCCTCTTTGCAGGATTTCTTCAATTCAGCAAGGTCTCTGCAGTTATCACTAGTTAATAGTTGTATGGCACTCACCTTTCTTCTCTTGAATATTTCTGCACATTCTCCTTTAAATTAATCTGCTGATCATGGTGATAAGCAAATGTCTCTAAAATAAAAAAGTAAACCTTGATTTTAAAATGCAATAGCATAAGTGCAGTTTGAAAATGAATGATTCTGTCAACTTTTAAAAATAATTTTAGTAATTGGATTTAAAATTAAATTACTGCATTCTGAAGATTCATTATAAGTTTTTGGTCAGGGCAGACACATCTGTGGTCATGAAAACATATGTCTTTAAAAGGAGAATAACAACCAGAATATATGCCCTTAAAATATTGACACTCACCGATTTTTTCAAGGTTTGCAGGTTTTCCTTTGTTTTCAGAAGGTATGAAGTAGTGCTGTTGCTCATGACAGTCCTGCAGGTAGGTTTTATGAAGTCCACTTGTTTTCTTGCAGCTTGTGCTTGAGGCATTGTTACTTTTAAACACAATCTGTTCTGGAGCTGTGAAAATGCCTTTAAGGTGTCTGTCTACAGAACTTTTTGCATCAATTGCAGGATAAGCCTCTCTAGTATCATAAGGATAATTTCTGTTGGTCATTTGATTTCTATCATCAGTATCAATGAAAAAAATGGGAGTACTGCTTTGGTTAACAAAAGGATTAAAATGCTTTGTGGAAGGATTATTATGGATTGATTGGCTCTCATCTTCAAACAGTGCCAGAAAGGAACAGTCTTGGGGAACTTTCAGTTCTGCAGTTTCTTTCACAACATCAAAGAATGGTTCTTTTCTTCCTTCCCTGTTTTCCGACTCATTACTGGTCATTATCACTGGATTTTTCCTGGCAGAATTCATATAGTCTAGCCTGGGGGTGAGGATGGGGCGGATAGAAAAGAAAAAATCCAGGTTGCTCAGTATGTAAATAAGCAAAATACAAACTGCTAACACAACAAATTATGATAACTTGATGATAAAAATCTCAAAGACTTTACTGCTCATCACACTTGCTTTTGTCCCAAATATACATGATTTCAACTGAAAAAGTATCCTGTATTTTATTTCCATTTTGCAGTAAGGTTGATTTTAAAAGGGTTCCGTTTCATGATGTCTCCAAACATACCAAGACATGGAGCACATCCTCCTGAGTAAGGAACTGTGATTTATAAAATCAGCCACGGTATGTCACTGCTGCTCCACCAGCTGACCAGAGAAGTCCACTTGGGGGAGGGAAGAAAAAGAGGACGACAGCTTCTTCTGTTCATAAAAATAGTTTGTTCTTCAAGACTACAGTTCTCTCCTGAAAGCTGAAAGCTGTGCGTACCGCTTAATTCCTGGTCTCTTTAGCAAGTGACTTCCATTTGTACTTGCAGTCAGTAATCCTAATTCAGCACAGCATTTTTCTATTTCACTGTCAGGAGGCCAGTCAGACATTTCGGTTTGCTCATGCTGCCCTACTCCACTTCTGATAGTAGTGGTTTAGAAGATGCTATCATGCATTATTAGCATGAAAGCTATCATGCTTTCACTTACTTGGCTCTTAATCTAACATTTTCGCTGTTTTTTTTCTAGGCTTGATCTGCTGACTGACCTTTCACAAAATCTAAGCAAAAAGTTGAGAGGCTTCTGAAGCACAGAGAACTGGTAAAAAAGGTCACTCAAAAAATGCCCTTGTTTTAGAAATTTCTGAGAAATGTTATCAATGGAACTTGAAAACTGAAATGTAGTACAGAAAACTCTTCCTGGAGAAAAATTCTGTAATGTTTTAATCAGCAAATACTTGTAACTGCATAAAGGTCCTAGAGAATTTAAAGAGCTAGTAGTGTCCTCTACTTACAGAAACCTCTCCAGAACAGTTTTGAAAGACTAAACACACTAGAGTTTGTTTCTGGAGAAACCTGGACAGACCTAAGTGAGGAAGCAATTCAGAGGCTCCTTCTTCGCTGCAGCTGAACACTTTGTAATGCTAAGTAAAAGTCAATAGCAGATGAGGAAATAAGATGTCTAAAATTTTTAGTTAATATTTAATGATCTTGAGGTGCCACAGCTCTCAGATGTATGCACATTGATTACATCACTGGTACAGTGAGAGAAACTCCCTTCCCAGGAGAACTGACAGCTCTGGAGGTATAGGAATTTATGGCTACGATGGATGAAAACAAAACAAGGACGATATAAAGAAAAGGATTTGAAGAACAGTTGGAAAGGAGCTGTTGTTAGTGAACCGTGAATGGGCAGAGGACTAAAGGAGGTTCCATGAGCAGATGAGTGCAGGCCTGAGGGCCGGTGGAGAAATAAAAGGGGAGATGTAGGTGAGGTAAGGTTAGGTAAGGCTTTAATGTAAAGATATTAATCGGGAATTCACTAAGATATACAGTAAGGTGAACGGTATTCTCATTTTAAGTTTTGCTGGAGAAAGCTGAGAGAAGCGAGGAGAAGAGAGAAAGAAAGTTAAGGTGGCTTATCATGTGATTGGTGAGCTTATCAGCCACTTGACTCCCCAGGCAAACAAGCTAGAGGTACTTCAGGAACACCAATATAATATACGGCCTTTTATGGCTCTATGCAGCCAAAGCTAGAGACTGACAGCACCTTGCAACCAGATAGGAGACCTACAGAATAAAGAGTAAAGGAAGATTAGCCCTGTGAGACCCTTAGCTCCAAGGCAAGAGCCCCTGGGAAGAAATTGAAATAAAATATTCAGTATAAATGAGTCTGGCCCTAAACTCTCTGTGATTAAAACGATTTTTAATCAGCACATACAAAAAGAAATATATTCTAGATTTCCATCTGTTCTTTTAAAAACAAAGTGTGTATTCTCATAAAAGTATTATTGAACCAATTCTAAAAAAAAAAACCACCCAAAACCAGCTATAGTAGGATCACATATGAAAGAAAAGGAAAGAAAATGCTTTGTTTCTGGAATCCCAAATGTAAACAGTGTAGGTGGAGAAGTTGCTCAATTGCTACAGCATCAAGGTCATCAGAAAAGCACTTGCAACAGTGACCAGAACTAATGAGAGCTGGGGCAGCTACCCTCCCTGTGGCGTCCTCGTAAGTCTGTGCTTCTCACTTGGGGTGAATTCAGTAACACCATCATGTTTGTGACACTGAAAAAAATAGATCATGGTTCCAAGCGCCTACTTAAAATTCACATTTTGCTGCCTTTTAGCAAATTTAAATAGCTCAGTATGTTCAGTCTTCCCATTTAGTTTCAATATCTATTTGAAAAGCACCAAAAATCAGTGAAAAATCAAGTAGCAATAAGCTTCAGATTATCTTAGTATTCTTCTTACTTAAACTTGACTGGTATTTCTTTCTTTAATGTAAAATCACTGCCTACCTATGCAATGGCTTAAACAATTCCTGAGGCATTGTATCAGACTTCCTGAAAATACACTGGCTTGGATGTTTTGTACTCCAAGGGTCTTGATCATAACTATTTCCTGGCTGAGAAAACAGTAGAATCTGTCAAACTCTGAATATATGTAATAGTTATAATATTTAAAAGATTAAAGTTGGATTTGCAAGCAACGTGCATGTTTTCCCACTATTTTTACTTCTTTTTATATTTGCAGTAGAAGCCTAAACTTCCTTACAGCCCGAGTTCTGTATAACTCATATTTTTCCATATTTTCTTATCACTGTTAATATTCCCAATGTCATTTTAGCACCCCATCCTCCCATCGTATGAACAAGCTTGGCAGACTGTTACAAGCTGAAGTTCCACTGAAGATCACACCATCACAGAAAGCTGTTGTCTGGAATGGACCTCAAGAGGTATCTGGTCCAATCTCCTCAAAGCAGGGCCAGCTTCAAGGTTAGGCCAGATTGCTCGGCATTGCTCAGGACTGAGATTCTACAACCTGTTTGGATGGCCTCTTCTGGTGCCTAGCTACTTCTGTGACAACATTTTTTTCTTACACAAACAGAATTTCCATTGTTGAAACTCGTGACCTTTACTTCTTGACATTTCAGGCTGTACCTCTGGCTCTGTCCTGTCTGTAACTCTGTTTAGATTGTGGAAGACAGCAGTTAGTTCACCCCACACCTCCGCAGCTTTCTCTTTCCCAGACTACGAAAGCCCTCTTTGTTCAGTCTCTCCACATTCATCATGTGTTCCAATCCCCTAACAATTTCTGTGGACCTTCCTTGGTCTTGCTACAGTTTGTTGGTCTCTCTCTTGTACTGGGGGTCCCAAAACTGGCCACGGTATTTCAGATGTGTTCTCCCATATACTGCTCAGAGTGAAATAATCACTTGCTTTTGACTGCTCGGTATGCTCTTTCTAACGCAGCCCTCTGCGTAGTTGGCCTTCACTGCTACAAGGGCGCGCTGCTAACTCAAGTACAACTTGTTGTCCAGCAGTACCCTCAGGTCTTCTGCAAAATTGCTGCCTACACAATCAGTCCCCACCTGCGCTGACGCGTGGGGTTATTTGTTTCTAGGTGCAGAGCTTTGTATTTCTCTGTCCTGGCATCCTTCTGCTTGCCAACATTCCTCTGAGTAGCAGCCCTGCTACTGGAACAATCACTCTGCCAGGCAATTTGTTGTTCTGCATGAACCTGCTGAGGGTGCATTCTGTCCCATTGTCCAACTGTCTAATGACAATGTACAAGACTTGGTCTTCATCTCTGGGGATCCCTACTGTTACTGACATTGTTGTTAGACTTTAGCCCATGAACAACTACTTTGAGCATGATGGTAACAGCCAGTTTTTTTACATATCTTATTGTCCACTCACCTGGTTCATACTTCCCCACTTCGGCTACTAGGATCCCCTTGGAAACCTTGTCAAAAGACTTCATAAAGTCATACAAATAATATCTGCTGCTCTCCCTTATTCAAAGACTTAGTAATTTCATCACAGAAGGCAAACAGGTTCATCAGGCACAGTATGGCCTTGGTAAATCTATGCTGGCTGTTCCCAGTGATCTTCTTGTTCTTCACGCACCTTGGAATTGCCTGCAGGAGGTCTAGTTCCATAATCCCTTCAGGGACAGAGGCAAGATGATAATTCCCCAGATCTTGCTTATGATTTTGCAGATAAGCATAACATTTGCGTATTTCTTGTCACGGACACACTTTCCTGATCACCACAGTCTTTCAAAGATGGCAGACATCTGCCCTGCAGTGGTGTCATCCAACTCCCTCAATGTATTTGGATGCCCCCTGAACAGTCCCATGTATTTCTTTATGTCCAGTTTACTAAGGTTTCCCTAACTTGATCCTTCCCTACTGTTTTGTACCACTCTCTCCCAAACTCTCTACCAAGTTTTAAGATGTGCCAGAGAGCAGACCTCGTCAGAAAAGCCTGAAGCAAAGTAGGTCTTGAGAGCCTCAGACTTTTCCATGTCCTTTGTCATGAGGTCAACAACTTTGTTTAGCAGTGGACAGCATTTTCCTTGGTTTCCTTTTGCTGATGACATACCTGTAGAAGTTCTCCTTGCTGCTCTTCTCACCCCTTGTGAGTTTCAGCTCTGGCCATCCTAACGCCACCCTTCCAAGCTCAGGTGATGCTTCTGTATTCTTCCTGGGTGGCCCACCCCTCCTTCCACACTTCTTTTTTGTATTTGAGCTCAGTCAGGAGTTCCCTGATTCAGCCAAACTGGCCTCCAGGACCTACTCAGTCTTTTGCACATTGAGGTGGACTGTTTGAAGACATCTTTCTTGGGCTCCATTGTCCTTCAGGACAGTTTCCTTTGGGTTTCTGCTTACTTGTTCCCTGAACAACCCAACATCTCTCCTTCTGAAGCCCTGAAGTACTCATTCATCACTTACCTCAAGACTTTAAAATACTATTGGTGATACCCGTAGAATTTGTTTTATTATTTTCAATAAGTATTTTCTAAAAATATTATGAGACACACCCCCTTATATTTGCTATTACTTTTCTAAAGATGCTTCTTTTAATAACCCCAAAATTAACAAAAAGTAAAACATAATAATAATAATAATAATAATGCATCAGAACAAATAACTTTCAATCATTTCTTAAACTTAACTTGAGCTAAACAGCAGGCTTTCCTCAATCCTTTTAGGAGCATTGAGAATACTGTAAGGACTATGTTGCCCACTGTGACACTGCATGATTACAAATTAGGTCATGGTGATCGCCTGGAATCATACGATACCCAGTTACACTAATTGTACATTTAAGAAAGCTGTATTTATGCCTGTAATACATTTCAATTCTCTTTAACCAACTTTACAAACCAGAAACAAAAGAAAGGCAGCAGTACGTGACTGACTCTCTTTCTGCAGATATCAGCAATACTGAGAGCTCATTGAACAAAAGCTCAAGTAAAGTGTATTTCGTAACAAGAAAAGGAAATGTATTTGTATACATGGAATATTGGATATATATGGAATATTGAATATAAGAAGTTCCATCTGAACATGAGGAGGAACTTCTTCACTTTGAGGGTGGCAGAGCACTGGAACAGGCTGCCCAGAGAGGTGGTGGAGTCTCTGACTCTGGAGACATTCCAAACCCAACTGGACACCATCCTGTGCAACTTGCTGTAGGTGGACCTGCTCTGGCAGGGGGGTTGGACTAGTTGATCTCCAGAGCTCCCTTCCAATCCCTAACATTCTGTGATTCCATGATAGTCATTGCCACTAGCCTACAAGAAATGTTAATTGTTCATAATTATTTTCATCATTATACTAATTCTACACCCCAAATAAGTGAAAGTTAGTTTAAAACAGTTCTGCAGAAATGACAAAATATTAATCAAACCTGGTTTTGCAGCTTCTCTTCATAGGACTGTTCCCAAGTGTTGCCCATTAGGTTTGAGTTGAAATTTTCTTCTGAAAATTGTGTACAGTTAGAGGACAAAAAACCAGAAGAGGGCAATGGACAGGCACTAAAAGCTCTTGCTGTGTTGTCTTCATGTTGCATAGTAGAGCCAGCATACATTAATTCTGTTACCTGTGATAACTAGACAAAACATACCAAAGAGACATTTAATTTCTCTAAAACTGCTTTAATGTAATCATAAGGTTGAAAGTAATCAAACTTTTCTATATCTTTTACATCTCTGCACATATACCACATGCAAGAGAAAATTTTCATGTATTCTGATATGATTTTTCATGAAAAACATAAGGTAATAAGGGCTAATTTTAGGGAAACCACTGAAGTTGAAGCATGCACACAAATGTTATTCTGAGGAGAGACGGGTATACTACATTTTTAGATTTAGACGTGTACGTAAATGATCTGTTCTTAAGTATGAAAATGAAAAATAATTTACTGCATTGAGGAGAGGTCTCCAGCATCTTGTGATACCGACAATGCTATCTCAAGCAGATGTGAACACAAGGCGAAATTTTAAGGCAAAACTCAGGAAATGTCACTGTATCCACAGCTACATGGAAGTAATGCCTGTAATCCAGCTTATCCAGTAAAAGCAGCATGAAATACTAATGGAGTGCAAAAGCCTTGTACATTAATTGCACAAAATCTTTGTACAACAAAAACTGTAAGTTTCCAGAAAGCTGCAAATTATAACTTTCATAGCCCCTCTTTCTGCTTAATGAAGTGGATATATCTTAAATATTTACATTGGATATACTTCAACTTATGAAAGTTTTAAAAACTGTTCTTTGCACCATACAGGCCTTAGACTTTATTTCTTGACTGATATATTATATTAGCTTTCTGTGTGTGCACACTGCATTATCACATGTTTTGATGAACTGATGAAAATATGTCCATGCAAGTGGAAGTTGAGGAGAAACTTGGCTATCTTTTTGATCCCTTACTTCTGGCCATGCTAAATCTGAAATATATCCTCTCTTTCTTCAATAAACAGTTGAGAAAGAGTCATAAGGGAAGGCTGACTTAATGTGATATCCAAGTACTAGCAGCTCATGGTGATCTTGGCTGAAACACATTAGACCACTAAACTTTTCATGCACATTAAGTGTTTCTTCCTGACTCAGAAGAAAGGAAATTCTAAGACTAGAAAAACATTTGTCTTTCTCACTCTAGCAAAACATGCTTTGGCAACGTGAATGGGCCAAGAATATATGGAACAATACTGTGCAAGCATCTTTTCCTCTGAGTCCTATCTGATATGAATAGCAGGAGTCAGTGGAGCTGTACTATCAAGTAGGTCTGAGTAACCTAAACTAAGTGTTTCTAACAGATTTACTAACTTGGTGGGGTTTTTTTGGTTGGTTGTTTTTTTACACAACAGTGGAATGCGTCATAAAAAAGAATTTAAATTCCACCTAGAGAATGTTTTTCATTGTAGCCTTAATGAATATATGAAATTCCCAGTTGTACCCACTTGTACTTAAGTTCCTCTTAAAGACTCATTTCTGTCTATGCTTCTCATATTTCATCATTTGACATTTCTTCATATTGTTTTTAATTTACCTGCCATTTTTTTTACCTGCCATTGGCCTCAGTCTATTCCCATATTCTCTGTCCTTTGTGATTAGCTTAGAGCACAGATATTCTCAAGTATTTTGGAAAATGCCTAAAACAAGGTGAACCTTTCAAGAAATATGTAAGAAATAGTAGGAACAAATATAAAATATGACCAGCAAATAACATATCAATATAGCCTTAAAGAGGAACACTTCACATTTCAGTATCCATGAGATCTAGTCACTCTTTGAAAAATGACTTAAAAATACAGTCATTGCTGCACAATTTTAGCTTTACATCAGTGAGAACAATAAACTTACATGATGTCGGTATTTTACTTTCTCTGACAGATGCTGCCTTCTGCTGTCCAATACTTGCTCTTGTAACCTTGTAAAATGAATAAAAACAGCCTATGAAATACAAGATATAAGCTCTATAAGATTAAAAACATTCTGAGTATTAATTTCAAAATAATGTAAGAATATTTTCCCACACATCTTAAAAAGGCCTGATTCTTCAGCAGTTATGAGCAGCCAGTGTGTGAGTCAGTCACTTTAGGGTGTCTGAAGTTGGATGGGAAGTGGAAAATGCTGTTTGTTTGAATAGTCTGGTCTGTGAGATATAGTGTACATGTCTAACATAAAACATTATTTTTGTTTAAATCTCTCATCTCCATGTAGAGTTTTTATTTAAAATACATTTATTTACTCTCTCGTAGTGACAGTATCACTGGAATGCCAGGAGTGATTGTAAAACTTCATCTTAGAATGGTATATTTATGTTTACGTAATACCTCAAATATAAGGCCATCATGAAAAACCTTTTCCAGAACTTCATTAGAGCTTAACTACTGCCTACTTTATACAAGTACCTGTTCTGGATGTCATCTAAGTTTGACATATGTTTTGTACGTAGTGGTGACGTGGGAAGCTCTATGTTGTGCCTCCTAACAGGTATTTTTACATCTTCAGTGATATCAACGTGGACTGGCTTCCTCATGTTCTCTGCAATGAAAGTATTTGGAATGTCAGTGCTGGGCTTGGAGAAAGTTTTGCACTTCCTGAATTTTCATTGGAGTACAAAAGCTGTTGCTTTAGTTTTCTTAATCCATTTAAAGCCATATATTTTGCTTTCTCTGTTACTAATAATGCAAGAGCTCTATTCTAAATGGCATTGTAGTATAAAATTATTTACGGTCAGCTGCTGTGTGTAGACAGGCACTGTTGCCCTCCTCAGTCACCTTTTAATCTTCCTGAGCACAGGACAACAAATTCACCACAGTCTGGTTTATGAGTATGTCACAGAGGATAAGAGTTAGGACTTAAGTTGTAGAGATGCTTTTTAGAAGCTTAATGATGGATTTTAAGAAAGATGATCTAGGTAGAACTGACAGACTATTCCAAATGCCACCCAAAAGTTACGAAAAGGGAATTGGAATACAAATGGACACATTCAATGGCAAAGGGAAAAAGAAATGGATGTAGGGTAAAATTAATGGATGAAATGAGGAAGGTACATAAGTGTACCAGGCTTTAAAGGTGAAGTAAGTGGTAGCCAAGGTTATTTGATTCCTCTTGTCTCCTGACTTTTTATTCAGTCATTATTTTTGTAATTACTTACAATTTTTTATTTAAAAAAAAACCAAAACAACACTTATTTGAGCATTAAGTTATAAGTGGAAGAACAAGAACTAAAATATAGCAGTAATATTTAAGGATAACTGATTCTGTGAACTGTGAAGTCAGAACACTGTTACACTAAACTCACCGGTGTTCTCTTTTTTGGTTGATATCTGGTTAACAACATACAGATTGATGAGATCTAAACTGACTGCTGAACTTTTAGGAGATGATACTCCCAGAACCTTCATCTTTGATTTAAGCTTCCTCTTTTCAAAAAATTCCTAAATTTTTTTAAAGAGAATAAGTTTTTCACAGAAGCTTCAATAACATGTTAGCAGTATATATAATTCTTAGTAAACAATCCCTAGTAATAAAAGCACATGATTAAATCTCTCTGAATGCTCATACCCTGTCTAATGCTATTTAGTTTACCTCTACTGAAAAAGACTGTAAGTATAACTTGGTCATACTCAAAATAAATCACTGTTCTCCTGATGCCACAAACTTAGTCCTTAAACAGTCATGCCTCAAACTTTGTGTATGATCATTAAAAATATTTCTTTAAAATAAAAGACACACCAAAATGCTGCAAGGAAAGTCTTGAAAAAATTTAAACTTGGGCTTTTTAGGCAGCTTATAAGCTAGTAGGCAAATAAATCAGCAAGATTACATTCACATGGCCATCTATAATGACACAAAGAGTTCATTGTTCTCCAGATTTGTCTTTCTCAACATAGAAAATAGTCTTGTGACAAAAAAAAAAAAAAGAGAAAAAAGTAAAGAAGAAAAATCTCTAAGACTGGGACTTCAGAAAGACTTTTTGTCGCAAGGAACAAAAAGAGATATCATTGACACTTTGAATGTATCAGTCAGATAGTTCTCAAAAACTTAGGAAATAAAAATCTCCATTTTGTAGGAGAGCATTAATAATCATCCTAAAATCATTAGCATCAAACACAGCAGATAAATAAATCAAAACAGTAAGATATTTTTTATTTTAACGACAAGAAGGATATTGAAAATCTGAAGGCTATGCCAAAACACAAAATAGCATTGGCTTTTCTTCTGAAGCGTAATTCCTCTCATGATTGTAGGTTACATGTAACTAATATATCCAACATGTTTGTTGGTAACTACTTTCCAGTATAATTTATTCTATCACAATCTTTAGCTTTCTAAGATGTTACCATCTACGGAAAATACCTGTTCTTCAGTTAAGAAAGATATTTGCAGGAAAGTAAATTCAGCCTGTGTGCAAATCAACACTTCAAAATTCATATTGCTTTGTTGTCCACATCCCCAAAATGTATCCATTTCCCTTCAATGTCACAGATGTTTTCTTCCCATCACCTTGAAATTACTAAATTACTATTCATTTTGTAATGGCAATTGCCAAATTACCACTGTGTTTAGTAATTTAGTACTAAATTATCAAAAACAATCCTGTGTTGCATCCTTTCATGTTTTCTCTCCTCCACTGAAGCAAATTACATAGTTATAATGTAAATTATGTGGCTTAGAACAATAAATCCCTGAGAAAACATGTATTTGAGAACTCACAGTCCTCCAGGAGACTGGGAAAGAGATGGGGGCAACAAGCTGCTGGTTGCTCCCACATTCCCTTAGGTAAAGGTTTTCATTTTAAGAGATTGTCTCCATACTGTCAGCCTGGTTTTCCTGCTCCTGTATACGTCAGTGCATCTGCTCCAGGCACTGGGGGGTACCACCTTCAGTGATGGAGCTTCCCTATACTCTCTCTTTTTTCCCAGCTGCTGAGGAGGAAACTCACTTCTCTTACTATGGTTATAACCACCTTCTCTTACTGTTTTTTTCTCTCTTTCCTGTTTGAAATATCTTCTGCTATGCCACAGGTAAATTTGATTCTATTATTTCACTTTCAGATTCAAAATACAAATAAGCTGCCCTACTTTTGCAAATGCCAGAATAAAGTGATTCAATGAACCTAACATTCTTCTATGTAGCCCAGAAAAAAATAGCTGTGTATGCGTGTGTTAGGCTAGCTGACCACGTGGTTGTCACTGTGAGGCTTCAAGCAATCCCATGTGTCAGCACATACCAACAAAATATACTAACAGAAGTGATTCAGTAAAACTTAAATTGGGCACATTCATTCATTCCTTCTCCTACTCTCTCCTCTTCCTGCTGGAATTCAGTGTGGTAAACCTAGAACTTCTGTCCTAAAAGTTACATGCAGTTAGACAAACACATTACAAGTGTTACACTACAGTTTTGCATCCCACTCCAAATGCTTTGAAAGTTTTTCCTAAGTGAATCAACTAAAGCATTTATATAACAATATAAAATCAAAGATGGCTATAACTGTTTACCTTTTGCTTTCTCCTTTCCTGCTTTAATACAATTCTGCTCCTGAAAGATGCAAATAATTATTGTTTTCATTGTAGGAGTATAATCTTGGTCCATGGCTTGAATTTCTCATCAATGATACTGAGAATTTACAGCACAAGTATGTTTGTTCTCTTCTGTCGTAATGGATTAAACCTTCAGGTAGTAAAGTGAACATAATTCTGGCTGAAGTCACTTCGACTGATCCTGGTTTACTTAGGTAAGGATAGGACCACATTCTATCTTAGGACTACCAAATACATTGAACATTCAGAAGGAAAGGCTTTTAGATATCTGACCTATAATGCAACATTTAATCAACTCTGAATTTCTTAAAACATTATAAGAAATCTTTGTCCATATATTCATTTCTCCTAATTTTCTTTGTCACACTACAACATAGTTACAAAACCATACTAGCAAAGAAAACAAAGGACCACAGTACAAGTTTCTACCTTTTGTGACTTTACAGAATATTGTGAACATTTTGTAAAAAAATGCAAGAAAAATAGATTGTTACTACAAGTTGTATTGAGCTGACATTGCTTGTGCAATACAGGACACAGTTATACCTTAAACTACATATCCCACATGTTAAACATAATCTTAAATGAATTGCCTACAGAACAGGGTGCATAAAATTGGAGCTATGAGCGGGGTGAGCACAGCTTTGGGTCAGTAAGATTAGGACTTTTTTGAGAGAGAAATATGGAATATCCCTCTGGAATTACTTTTTTTAATTTTTTTTTTAATACTGCGAACACTCAGAACACAGTTTCTAAACATGCACACAACATTTACCTTTGCAATGGGTAGAAGCCCCAGTAACGGACAGTTTTTCTGACACCTAAAATGCAAATCCCAGGCTCACCTGAGGAATCCTGATGGCTAATTAACAGCAGCAGAAAGCAGCAGGTTGATTTGCTGTTTGCTAAGTGACCGCAATACTCCTACACTCTGCTTTTTCTCACAGACAGAATAGTATGACAGACAAGCATGTAAGACAAAGTTGGGATTGGTTTTGTTTGGGGTTTTTTTTTCAAATTGAAGCTCTCCCTTCCCCCTGTTTCACACAGGCGACTTTCAGAAATCTCATTTTGCTGGGAAGACTTCAGGATGGGTAAGGCATTATTTTAATTTGATTCTACATAGAGTCAGGATGATTATAAAGCTGTGTTTAGCAAAGCTACTTTCAAATGGCTGACAAAATCTGTGGGGTTTAAATTTGTAGTAGATAGGCAGATGGCACAGCATCTAAAGAAACTGAATATTATCCTTTCTTTTTTTTTTTGTTACAACTCAGTTGGTGATTATTTTACTATCTCAGTGAAGGTCAATAACTCTACATCTTTTTCTCCAAACAATAATCACTGCTATTGGTGAGGGCTTGAGGACAGGCCCAGGCGGGAGAGCCTCAGCCAGCCCCAGCCCGTGGAGACAGGTTATGCCCAAATATGACCCCGCTGCCTGGTGCGGGACGGCATCTGCGTCCGCTCAGGCGGCCTGCCTCAGAGGGGACAGCCAAGTGGCGTGCACTGTGGCCCTGACGTTTTGTGAGGGGACACCAGGGCTGTCACACACACCATGGTTGTGTCCAGTCTGTGAGGGGACACCGGGGCTGTCACACACACCATGGCTGTGCCCAGCCTGTGAGGGGACACCAGGGGACACCTGGGCTGTCACACACGCCATGGCTGTGCCTGGTCTGTGACAGGACACCAGGGCTGTCACATGTGCCACGGCTGTGCCCGGCCTGTGAGGGGACACTGGGGCTGTCACACACGCCATGGCTGTGCCCGGCCTGTAAGGGGACGCCGGGGCTGTCACACGTGCCATGGCTGTGCCCGGCCTGTAAGGGGACGCCGGGGCTGTCACACGTGCCATGGCTGTGCCCGGCCTGTGAGGGGACACTGGGGCTGTCACACACACCATGGCTGTGCCCGGTCTGTGAGGGGACACTGGGGTTGTCACACGTGCCATGGCTGTGCCCGGCCTGTAAGGGGACGCCGGGGCTGTCACACGTGCCATGGCTGTGCCCGGCCTGTGAGGGGACACTGGGGCTGTCACACACGCCATGGCTGTGCCCGGCCTGTAAGGGGACGCCGGGGCTGTCACACGTGCCATGGCTGTGCCCGGCCTGTGAGGGGACACTGGGGCTGTCACACACGCCATGGCTGTGCCTGGTCTGTGACAGGACACCAGGGCTGTCACACACACCACAGCTGTGCCTGGTCTGTGAGGGTCACCAGGGCTGTCACACACACCATGGTTGTGTCCAGTCTGTGAGGGGACACCGGGGCTGTCACACACACCACGGCTGTGCCCAGTCTGTGAGGGCACACCGGGGCTGTCACACGTGCCATGGCTGTGCCCGGCCTGTGAGGGGACACTGGGGCTGTCACACACACCACGGCTGTGCCCAGTCTGTGAGGGCACACCGGGGCTGTCACACGTGCCATGGCTGCGCCTGGTCTGCGAGGGGACACTGGCCCAGCACGGAGCCATTTCTGGCAGCCATTGAAGAGTTTCACTCACCGGCTGCCGCCGACCCAGTTCATTTTCTGCCGCCGAGGAGGGAGGCAAGGCTGGTGCTGGGCACGCAGAGGGGAGGCAGTGGCCGCCACAGGGACGGTGTGCCCACTCCCAGCAGGGCCGCAGGGCTCTCCTGCAGGGCCTCCTCCTCCTCCCCGGGCGCGCGGGGCAGCTGCTCCCCGTGCCCCCGGCTGCCTGGGCTGGCAGGGAGGAGGAGGGGGTGGAGGTGGCACCGGGGCAGACAGCAGAAGGCAGAGGATGCAGAAGGGCAGGCGGGTGGGAGGAGGCGATGCTCTCCATGCTGCCACCCTTCCTTTACCACTGGCATTTCCACACAGCCTGCTGCCAGAAGCCATTGCTCTTTTGCAAGGGAATCACAAGCCTCTTGCTGTCCCAAGCGAATCAAATTCACAGTTATTGGAGTGGCTTACACAGCTGTTGATGACTTGTCTTTCAGGCCCAGCTTGTGGTGTCATTGCTGCCAACTGCCATAATTTTTAGGGCAAAAAGAGAACCACCTTCCTCTCCATCCTGCTCTTCCTCAGGTGTTTTAGGGGTAATGGGAGAATCAGTGAACATTTTCTACTAGTAGGCATCGCTGCCCTTGGAGCTGCCTGATGAGCTTTTGTGTGTAAATAAATAGTGACAAAGCCTGGAGGAGGGAGGCAGAGCCGCAGCGAGTGAAGGCCCCTGTTTACAAAACAACAACTAAAATTCTATATAAATCCTTTCCTGCAGTGTTTCCTCACTGAGCTATCTTTACATTAACGTTTTTGAGGGTACCAATGCTCGATTGCCATTAGTGCAACAATGTGGAGAGTGCTCAGAGCAGATATTAGGAGCCTAATATTCAAACTGAACCAAGTTATTTTTCTTTCTAATGCCTTTAGTTTTGCTAGGGTGTTTATAGAATCCACAGCTAGAAGATCATAAAAGTGAAAAGATCTGTTTCTCTAAAATATCACCAATTGAACTGAATAAACTTATTGGACAGAGTGTTTTGTTGTTGTGATAGTCCTTATATTTCTAATTAACATGCATAAATGCTTCTTGTGACACTAGATTAAAATCTTCACAGAAAAAAAAAAATCTATAAGTGTGTGCCCCTACAGCTAATGTGACAGATGACAGACTGAAAGATTATTTAACTCATTTCATCACTTGAAATATAATCCTTTCTATTTTGTTTGCGTTTCCATCCAGTGTAAATCTTTAACTTGTTAATACTATGTCTAAGAAGCAGTTTCAGGCATGACATAATCAAATCCCTTTTACTTTTGTTTTTCTAACTTACGATATTTTCTGTACCACCCTTTCCTACTCTTCCATAGCTTTATATGGATTTAAAGGAAAAGACTGCAACTTTCTTTATTTTTGTTATATTGAATCTGGTAGTCAGCAGTAGCTTGTAGAATCCATGAAAAGTGACATGGCAGCTTCAATTAACTATTTTTCAACATAAGAAATCTTCCTCTCAAATTATTTTCTGCAGATAATGCTAAAACACCTTTCAAAGGGTCATGAAATAATCAGTTTCAGACTTCAATGAAGCCAAAGTAAACAGTGAAATCAGACCTGAGATGCGTATCACTCTAGATTTCCAGTGTCTAAACATTGTGCTTTGACTGTCAACATTTGAAAACATTGAAATAATTGATTTGAATTTCTGAGTGATGTCATACTTTCAAGCGATTGCAGGACATTATCATTAATTTTTGAAAGGTCATGAGAATGAGTTTCATGGCGCTTAGTTGCTTCTCTGGGAAGTAAGTATAGAACAAAGAGACTTCCTCCGCGCATTAGAAACTGAAATTCAAAGAAGAAAGAAGTCTTGAAGATTTCCCTTTTTTCTAACTTTGTAACAACCGTTCTTCAGAATAACTACATCACACGCTCCCTTGTTAAGTATTATACAGGATCTTCTTCAGAACAGCTCTCCAACTGTTGTTAAAATAACCGTTGCACCCGTAGTCCTGCAGCACTTGAGTTTTCCCCTCCAACATGCCGCTCCATTATCAGATCAGCTCGAGATATAAGTGACGTAGCAAAACAGCGCAAAGCAGTGTATTATCCATCTGCCCTAAGCCTGCATTTCTCCATGACGGCTGCTGTTGACACATCGACCATGCAACTTTTGGCACCCAGCTTTGAGTAAGTCCTCACAGAGCTCCTATATAATCAAATAAGAGAGAGAGGGGTCTTCTGACGGGTGACTCCGAGCACCTAAGTTGGGCTCCTACTTTATGTCCCAGCACTCAGAGAGGAAGCAGCTAGGTTGGGTAATGGAAACTGCATGAAGTGTCTGCAGCATTACTGTACCCTGAAGATTGGAACACCCTTCTTTCCCTAAGCAGGACAGTCTTTCCCTTGTGTGAACCGACGCTGCTTATGTAAAATCTTACACTCACTGGAGACTGTGAGGGAGAGAGAGAGAAAAGATGTGCGTCCAAATAATTTCTTAGAACTAACTGCGAATGGTTCTCATGTTTCTTAATTAACCTTCCATTGTAACATTACTTCCCAGCAAGCGTCCCCCTCTAACGCTCATTATAACAAAAGAAGGGAGTACTAAGCAGATGAATGTGTATTAAAAAACCCAACCATTAAGATTGTCACCATTAGGTGTAATATTTAGAGGTCTCCAAATAAGCGTTAATGAATAAATTGCAGTAGATGATTTTTTTGTTGTCCTACCTACCAGTTGCAACCCCTCAAATAAATTCTGGAGGCATGACAAAAGAATAGTAGCAGATCTAGTGTTTGGGGTGCATGAGTAGGATTATTTTTGTCAATTTATTCCTGCTTGCATTTTGCAGAGTACAGCACTGGCTCTGGTGCAGGCAGGGCCAATATAACCATTGCTAAATGATACTGGCTACATGATATTACCACTTATACCTGCACTATTGCACTTGGCATGTAGCTTGTTTAAGTGTTTACGATGCACTTGAGCAAAGGATTAACAAGGTAATGTTAGCATTTTCTTCAGATGGTCTGAGAATAGGAAACTTTACAGATTTAAAGGAAAAACTGAAAAATATACGTAACATATTTGAGATTTCTGAAGGCATAGAATAGACACATGCTTCCCATAACTGTATTTTTCTGGAATATTTGGGTTCAGCTGAGTTATCTGTACAGAATAAGAAATAAATTTAACAAGAGAAATATGTTTTTAAAAATCCAGACAAGAAAGTTTTTAAGTATTAAAGACTAAATATTAAAAGCGTAATTCTTTGTCTGAGACCATTAGTCAGCAGTTCACTGTGGCTGGAGCAGCTGACACTGACCTTCTCTATCCTTGACCTTTTCCCTCTCTGCAAAGGGAAAACAACTTGTTTTCATTTCTTTCTAGAGCTATATTCTGTCCAGAACCACGCTGTTCTCAGAAGTCAGAACTGTTTGTGATCAGACTCTTACCAATTGTACCGCCAGTCAGACTACTGAAATCCCTTAAGGATAAATTCTCGTAACCTACAAGACATGCAGGATTTAAATGTGCAGAAGACAGAATAAGAGGAAGATGACTGTTGGTGCAGGAATTCCGGCCCGTTTACACCATCTCTGTGCTGCCTACACTCAGAAGCTAAACAAAAGAGCAGGACCTTCCCCTTTCCCCTCTCCTCCCTACCCTCTTGCCATAACACATCTCTACCTAGTCTAGGTACTGTACAGCCTCATTAGGACCAAAACAGCCGGAACCAGCTACTTGGTAGGATCAGGCCAGTCTCACCACAGTGATACTTCTTCATCAAGCTTCCACATCTGCCAGCTTAAAAATGAAGTTTCTTGCTTGGCTTAGATCTCCAGATCCTAAACAAATGAGTGTCTGGCTATTGCACTGAGGTACACGGCCATAGCCAACAGCTCCTCTGAACCAGGCAGAAGCAGCAGATAATTTCTGCTGCCATGAATTTGAAATCAAAGGTCAGATACTTTACCGCCCCTTTTTTTGTTGAAATTTTTGTCATTGGTTTGCCTTGATGTTGCAAACTAATTCTATGGGTGTATATCTGTACTTATGTAAGTGATTACATTAAAGTCAATAGAAACTTTGGAAATACTTCAGAGTAAGGTATTTACTTGAATACGGGCTTGTATGGTCATCCTCTATTGAATTTGGCTCAAATCGAGGCCTACTACTCCCACAGCAGTATGTAAACACACAGCTCAAAATTAGACAAAAAGAACATAAATTCCTAGCTTACCATATTACAGTACATCACATTTTAGAAATTATTTACAATTCAATATTACTATGTAATTGAAAACAACAGGCACTGTGTGGATTCATATTTTACAAATTTCGCTTATACTGCATCCATATAGAAAGTTATGTACTTTATGCATGATATACATGTACTTAAATGTTAACTATCCTCAATAGCAGTGATTAAAAAAAGTCTAATTTAGTTTTCAGTCACTTTATTTTTTATTTTGTATGTCTTTATGGCACAGTGCACAACTCTGTAGGCAGTGAGGAAATTTTTCTGCAGAGATCAACGTTGCAGCCTTCAGACTCTGTGTTAGGAGCATGTAAGACATCAGATAAGCTGCCTTTTGCTTCAAGAACTGCACATTTTATTTTTTCAAACATTATATCAAAATGTTTTAGAAAATGATCATCGAGTGAAAGCTGACTGATCTCTCTCAGATGTTCCAATTCCACTATCTCCATCGCAGTCACAAAGTTGCGCGAGGACAAAGGGCTGGAGTGGGAGCCAGTGGGCAGAAAACAGAAGAGAAAAAAAGAGGCATCTCTGTTGCCATGATTACACTCGAGTTCCTACATGTTCAAACACTCATGGAGTTTAGTCAGTCTGATGTTCATTGTTTCTATTTCTGCTTTGCGGTTGTGTCCAGGCACAAATCATTTCTATAGACATTTCTGCTACTTCAGTCATTAGAGAAGCACTGTTTGGGCAATAATTTTATTTTTGTAGTTGGGAGCAGAATTATGGCATTCTGTTCTGCTGGAATATTGACTTAAGATAGTGAAAAATTACTACAGAATATTAAATAGTTATAAAAATAGGATAAGCTCCTCTTAATCTTCCTCCTCAGTTATTGGTTCTTATATTCAGAAAATGCACGTGAGTCATTTTAATGTGTTTGATGGAAACCAGCCATATGACTTAAAAACAATTATTTGGCACTTAAAAAAAAAATCTTGTTCTCCTAAGAGGGATAAACCCCAGAATATTCTGGTTCTAGTATCAACATCCTCACAGCTGAAGTTACTTGTACTTACTTGACTGCACTTATCTTCAGAAGTTTATTAAAATAAAGTCAATAGAAATTGTGGGGACAACAGAGCACTGAACACTGCACCAATATTACTGCAGCTTTGGTAATTATTTTTCCAGTAATATTGAGAAATTTTATTATGTGTAAGTGTAGTAAAATTACTGCCTTCACCACCAAAATACCAAAAAATCTACCACCTCAGGCCATGTTCCACAAAGAGGAGTTTGTGCATGGATTACAGAGCGGGACTGTGGCACAGCAAAACTCTGGAGGCAGCAAGAACAGAAGAAAGGGTGTATTTAAAACAACAGTTTAGGCTTTTCTTCATACTTGCGAAGGACGAAAATACATTGCTTTTGTTGACTGAACCACTGCATGGTCAGAGTTGCTGTACTTAAATGTTCCCACAGATCTGATTGTGGCGGCCACCTCTGCGCTTACTGCCAAGTCACCAAAAGCTTCGGTCCTCCAGGATCTTGCGAAGTGAAAGGTCAGCAGATAGGCAGAACTGAAAGAGATCTGTGAACTTTCCCCTTGGTAAGAAAATGCTAGAGTAATGGAATATTGCAAATAACTGTGGTTTGGCAAAATCTGAGAGTATGCTGTGATACGCACAAGCCAGAATGGGAAGTATCCAACCGGATATCATGATTAAAAAAACCCCAGCAAACCCCAAGCAAAGCAATTTCTTAGCCAGTGTATCTCATCGGTGTCTTTATGGGCTGAAAAACCTATTTCACTGACAAAATAATTTGCAGTGAAACCAGGCCTACCTTGTAAGTAAAAATTAGCTGTACTGCTCTAGGTCAGACTTTTGACATTTTCGTAGCTTTATTTCGGGTTGTGTATTAAAAACAAAACCACAAACCAACCAACCACAGAAGGACCTCTCTGCAGATCTCCAGCTTGTCCTCACCAGCAGAAAGTCTCGTAAACTGCAAGATTACCCCACATCTCCTCTGCATTAACTGCCCAGCCCCTTGTGGACACGATTTTAGCAACCTCCTAGGAAGAAGCGAGAAATAGATCTTACTTGGTCTTGCCTTGCTGGTCTTGGCTTATGGGGCTTTTTGGAGGGCATCCAGATGTTTTCGTAAGCGGTGCATGATTTTTAAAAGCAAATTGCTCTCTCTCTCTCTCCAGTCAAAGATACTATTTCTTCATCCTGAAGCTCTGGTTGCTATCTAAACATCACCACTGCGCTCTGGCCAAAGAGGGCTGTTTTCTAACAGCGATGTGACTCGGTTTAACCCTGCGTACGTCGAGTCACAGCGAGGTAGGCAGCCTCCCTCCCCGTTTGCAGGGGAAGGCTGGACTCCTCCGCTCTCCTGTAAATGCCTAGGAACACTTTTTTTTTCAAACTTGCTTTTACACCCACATCCTAAACTGATGCTTTATCACATACCGGCTGATGCAGTTACTTCATTTCCAAAGTGCGAAAGGATACAAAGTATTTTTCAAGTACTCCAATCCTTCCCGTGATTTCAAATACCCTGCCTTTTCCAAGCAAGGGAAGAAGCAAGAATAAGAAATTAGGGTGAGAGAAAAACAAAGCGGCGAGACAACCGCCTTGGCTGCCCACGGCTTTGTGCGAACGTGGCCTGGTTTGGCCGCAGGCACCGTGCGAACGGGTCGGGGATGTTTTTGTCTCACAACGCTGCGAACAGCCCAACGCCGCTTCCTCTCCGCGAGGGGACAGGAAATAAATGACGCCTATTCGGAAAGCGCTGCCCCGGACACGCCGCGCCGCCGTCCCCGCCGCCGCCCAGCCCCATTTCCGAGCTCAGGCCGCCCCGCAGCCTCCGGCCCCGACCGCTAGCTGCCCTCCCCGCTCGCCCCGCACCGGGCGCCCCCTTCCCGCGGCGACGTCCCCGCCCCGGGGGAGGGCTCGGGCGGTCGCCGCGGGTGACGCCGTGCCCCCCCCC
>VZSF01001695.1:2054627-2128418 GCA_013398295.1 Chionis minor
TGCCTGCTGGCCGCCGCCTACGGGCTCAGAGTCCTCTACCCCATCGTCCGCCGCCGCCTGCAGCGGGGCTGCGCCGGCGGCTCGCAGGATGCCGGCCGGGCCGAGCGGGAGCGGGAGGCGCCGCGGCGCGCCGGCAGCCGGGGCAGAGCCTCCCCGGCCCTCAACGCCGAATTTTTCAAGCAGCTGCTGGAACTTCGCAAGCTCTTCTTTCCAAAGCTGGTGAGCCCCGAGCTGGGCTTGCTCTGCCTCCACTCCGTCGCTCTGGTTTCCAGGACCTTCCTCTCCATCTACGTGGCCGCCCTCGACGGGAAGATTGTGAAGAGCATCGTGGAAAAAAAGCCCAGGAGCTTTGTCTTCAAATTAATCAAATGGCTGATGATTGCGATCCCGGCCACTTTCGTGAACAGCACCATACGGTACCTGGAGTGCAAGCTGGCCCTCGCCTTCCGCACCCGCCTGGTGAATCATGCCTATGAGACCTACTTCGCCAACCAGACTTATTACAGAGTGATCAGCATGGATGGGCGGCTGGCCAACCCTGACCAGTCCCTCACCGAGGACATCATGATGTTCTCGCAGTCTGTGGCCCATCTCTACTCCAACCTCACCAAGCCCATCCTGGATGTCGTGCTCACCTCCTACACCCTCATCCGCACAGCCCGGTCCCGGGGGGCTAACCCCATCGGCCCCACGCTCCTGGCAGGGCTCGTCGTCTACGCTACGGCCCGCGTGCTCAAAGCCTGCTCTCCCAAGTTTGGCAAGCTGGTGGCTGAGGAGGCGCACAAGAAAGGCTATCTGCGCTTCATGCATTCGCGCATCATCGCCAACGTGGAAGAAATCGCCTTTTACCGAGGGCACAAGGTAAGGGGGAGAGAAATGGGAGGGTTGTTGGGGTTGCCTCTGCAGAGCTGGACCCGACCTGAGCTTCCACTGCTGCCCTCCCCAAGCACTTTGGGCCCCTCCGACATCCAAACCTGTTTACAGCTAGCACTTCCCGTTTCCTAGGAAAATGCAGTCTCGGGCGGTATCTGGGGGGAGCGGACCGTAGTTCCCTTGTGCTCTGACAATGTTCCTGTTTTGCAGCTGGATCCTGTGCTTTTCTAGAAAGCTAATCTTCGTTTTCCCCCCACCCAGTCTGTTCCGCTTAACTTTTCCAGGCTTTTTTTTTTTTTTCTTTTCACCCATGTTTATGAACTACCAGATGTAACGCTGCAGAAATAGCAACCAGGGCATAGCAGAAAGTCTAGGGGAAGACTCTGTGATAGCACTGAGAGCACTACAGCCTTTGACACTCTTCTACATAGCTAAGCAAAGATGTAGTCATCAGAGGCTTAAAATAGCTTAAGTACAGTACTTCAGCAGTCACAGTTACATAAACTAATGTCTTGTTTTAAGCCACCTTACTAAGGAACTTCATATTTTTATTAGTGAATTTTGGCTGTAACACCTTTCAAACACAATTTGGGAAAAAAAAAAAAAGCTTTTTCCTGTAAGGTGAAAATGAAAGCTGGAAACCAGCCTGAAGTATTACTCTTCCAGTCCAAGCAATGATTATATAACGTAAATGGTTTATTTTGGTAGAAGCAGTCGTTCCCAAAAGATGCCTATAGTAATGTTTTAAGCGCAGCCGAATTAAACATTTTTTCAATTCCTGCATATACTGGCTTGAACTGAATGCATCGTATCACTTTGACTTGTTATACCTCTTGGGACATTTCTCCTTTCCTCCAGACTGTTTGCGATACCAAGCAGCATTGCCTTTGAGGGATCAGCTCTGCAGCTTTAAGTCATTGGAGATAATTGATCCTCAAATGCTTTCCAATAGGAGGATTTTCAGTTGCTGTGAAACTCTACAGCTTCATTAAAAGGATGTGCAATCAATCTTATTTTGGTTGTTAGAATCAGCTGTTGTGACTGCCTCGTATGTTGTTCTTATACATATCAGAGATCTTAAAAAAGCTGAAAACCTGCCAATGTGCTATCGAGGGACGGTGGTGTAAATAAGAAGCAGGTCTATTGACTTCCATAAAGCTGTGCACTTTTGCTGTGAGCCTGCAGCATTCTGAAAATAAAGTGCCACGCAGCAGATGCGACTCAGAAGTCAAGGCTGTGGGTACCCAGTTATTTCATGCCCGGATGTGAATGTATCTTGTATGACACGTGCATCTTTGTTGCATTGTATAAACATTTTATTTTTTAACTGTAGGTAGAAATGAAACAACTACAAAAAAGCTACAAGGCTTTGGCAGATCAAATGAATCTCATTTTGTCCAAACGTCTATGGTACATCATGATAGAGCAGTTCCTGATGAAGTATGTCTGGAGTAGCTGTGGCATGGTTATGGTTGCTGTGCCCATCATCACCGCAACGGGCTTTGCAGATGGCGGTAATACCAGTTTTTACTTAATTTCTAAATGTTTCTTTAAAGTTACCTCCTGAAAAGACTGTACTTCCCCTGTATGATGTTCATATTTATGTATTATTCACAGCCTTTGTTAAGTTGTCTGTGTCTTGTGTGTATGTTTCAAGCATAGCAAGTCAGCTGAGGAAAGAGCAATGCAAAAGATCCAACTTTGAACATAAGCTGGATAAACAGCATGACTTCAGGACTTAGGGGATCCTCATGTCACATGAGATTTTAATGATAATTATCCTCCTTATTTACTAGCCACTGTTGGGGTGGCATGCTGATTTTTGCAGCACCTCCTGCTACTTTACAAAATGATGCTATTAACTTTTCTAGAGTGCTTATCTCCTCCTTCCATGAACCATAGCATAATTACAGGTAATTATTCTTGTACGTGTTGACCTGTTAGGTGTTGACGCTGTTTTTTGCTGACTCCCTGGGAGAAAAGAAGGTGAAATTCAGATTCCAAGCTTGGATGGTGTATTTTTTGACATCCTATCACAACTTTCCAAAAGATGAGATTCAAGTAGTGTTGTTATTGCAGATGCTATTAAAAAAAAAAAAAAAAAGTGAAGAAAGAAAGGTAATTAAGGAGGGGTAGTGAAAGACAAGTGGGGAAGTGTGCCTCAACAGGCTTTCTTTATGCGGAATTAGAACTATAGGATATATTGCAAATTCCATAGGATTCTTTAAGCACAGATGCTACAATGTCTGCCAAAGGATCCGTTCTAAGTTGGATACAGTTAATCAGGAATGAGTGCATTCTTTTTCATGCTGGTCTTGTTAGTTAAATTCCAAATCAGCGCTGTCCAGTTGGACAAGCTTGGTTCGAGTTGCAGGATGACTGTGCAGCCCCAACAGGGAATAGCTTACTTGCAGTTCTGTCAGTACGTGGCTCATTTCTCAGCTCTCTGAGCCCCTGCCCATCACATGGCTCCAGAGCGCACTAAATCAGAACCCTGGCTCCCGTCATGGTAACAACTTCAAAAGTGTCAGGAGGTTCTATTCCAAACAGAAGAGTTTGCACAAATACATTTCGCCTCGCAGTGAAGGAGATCAGCACAACAGAAAAAGTGACGAGTCTCTGCTAAGACAGGAATGAGTACCGTCAGGAAAAAGATCGTTTAACCACACATTGTAACACACATATCTCCTTGGTATTACAGCACGAATATAAAAAAGACTGGTATTCACGCTAAACTAAATAACATTCTTTATGAATAACATTCAATACTTATGAATATTGTTTTGATAAATATTTTTCAAATGTGGGAGAAAAGAAGGATGGAGTGATGGCTCATGTTGGAAAGCAGAAGAGTATTTGCCACCGGCAACATAAAATGTTAAAGCATGAGGCTTACTATGGAGACATAATGGTGGATTGCAAACATAATACTGACAAATCAACACTGTCAAGACCAGTTCAAAGTATAACAGGTGTTCAAAGAATCAAGCAGATCTGAACTTACCACTGACCTGCTTGGGAAAACAGTACTTTGTGCCTCAGCAGGTCAGATGCAAGTTTGTTCATATCTGAATTAAGAGATAGTGTATCACCAGAATCAGGGATATGCAAAAAAAGGTACCATGACCAGATCTGAGACTAAAGGTGTAAAGCAACAGATTTTGTACACTTCTTCACAGGCAAAAAAAAAATAAAAAATAAAAATCCCGCAATAAAAAGAAAAAATAATCTTCTATGGCGGTGATATTTCTGATTGAAATTTGCTAATTCTGTTATATATTTCAGGGAAGAAATTAACTGGCGAAGCCAAGATTCCCGTTTGATAACATTTCTCATTCTTTTTGTATTAAATGATGGGTGCTCCAAATGTCTCTCAGCAGTTTGTGGAAAGTAACTATTTTTGGAAGCAAGACTTTGATTTCTCTATACACAGTGAACACTTATCTTTGTTTATAAAACAAGTACGACTATCAGTTACATAAATGAAGATGAAAAGGGAAATGTTAGATTCTGTATGAAACAGAGACAGCCTGTCTGCCCTGTTCCAACTCAGCACTTCTAACACAGGACGCCAGCTGTATGAAAGATGTTCTGGACAAAAAGTTCAAGAAAAGTCATCTTGCTGGGTTGGGCATGTAGTAGAAGAGCTTGTGTTTTGGAACAGGGAAATGCTTGTAAATTCTATGGCGTTTTATTTTCTCAAATACTCCTAAAATGACGGGTGCAGCGCTTGGTTGAGATCTCCCGGCTCTTGCTGGCTGAGCTAGCCTGGGTGCTGGAAGCAGCCGCCAGGGAATTCTGCGTTTACATACTGGAGGAATCCTGCATTAGTACAGTTAAACCGTACCTGATTCCTAAATAATTTAATTATGGTGGTTGTACATAGCATGGGCTTCATGAGCAGTAATCCCAACAAGATCAGCAAAACTTGGTTCTCTGAGAAGTATGAAGTAGGAAACAAATTTCAATTAGTTTTTACTAATGAATTAACCGAATTCTTCCGACCCCGAAGTTTAGTCTTCTTGGAGTGGAAGTGACTTTTTAAAATAAGTGAGAGCTACATGAGCAAGAAATTTGTAATGTCTCCCTTTGCAAGAGGCTTTCTGTCTTTTTCTTTAAAAAAAGCATGCTTCTCATGGTGTCTCCGGTGGCTAAATTACATACAACTAGTTGACAGTGTACTGATGTGGTATAATTTAACATAAAAAATTTGAATATGTGTCCCAATTAATTAAATTTGTTAGAAAAAACATCTGAGGCCAGAAAGAGTAACATATAAATGGTGTATACATATATGCAAAATTGTCCTGTAGGAATTTAAAAAAACCTTTTTCTAAATCATCCATAGTGTATTTCAGTGATTCAGATGTAGTTATGTAGGGATATCTTTATGGATGTGTAAATGAAAATAAGATAATGTTTATATTTAACTAATAAAGGCAGAAAAATGCATCTGGCTTTGATACTGCCTGTATATTTCTAGACACCATATTTCTAGAATCTGATCTTGTCAGGGAGGTGAGATAGTTACTTACCAAGTAAAAAAATATTGTTTGCTATATTCTTGCATTGCTTGTCTTAGCCCATAAAATTTACAGTCTCAATACACCTGCAGGGAACTCCTGATTTTCTTGACCGTCAGCACTGTGCAAACATCACAGAGGATGTTAATAAGAATTGCTAATACAGGAGTAGCCACACTTGGTCCACCTATTACCCTCACTAGCCTGATGCCTACCAGCAGCTTAGCTTAAAAAAGAGACTTAAGAAAAAACCAAATATCCAGACCCCATTCTGCAACAGGCTTAAGCAATATATAAAGATATATATATATATATAAAGTTACGTGATGCAGAAAGCCCTTGAGACTTTTAATTCTAAATCTTGTATGTGAAAAATCTTTGAGTAATTTATTACGCATTGTTGTCTTCTTTTTGTGGATGCAACTATTAACACTGAAACAACATTCAGGCTGAAAGTATTCAGCCGCTTTTTTTAAATCTTTATTCCTTCAAGAAGCAAACATTGCAACTTGACTATGCTGTATAAATCTGTAGGTCACGTGGTAGGCAGCATATATGTAGATATGTTCAGCGTAAACGTATATACTTCTCGCATATCCTCTATAATTTCTGCTGCTGTTTTCTCCTTGCCTGTTGCTGCTGACAAGTTCTTATGAGGCAACTGCTTTCTTTGGAGCAAGAGTTTTCTTGCTGATTGGATGCAGTGTCATAAACAAAACATCACAACTTTGTTCTGGGGTCAGATGAAGAGAGAAACTGTGTGAGAGAGAGGTATCCTGCTTAAACCATGCCTTTGTTAATAAAAGAGCTTATTGCTTTCTTATAGAAATAAGATCATCTGGCCAAATTTCCATCAAAATGAATCTTTCCTTTTACATGAAGTCAGTAAGTGAATAAGGATGGAATAATTGCTAAAGTAGTAAAAATGCTATTAAAAATCTGTTTCAGATCATTGCTTAGGTTTCACTTTTTTCTTATTTTCAAAAAAACAGGTTGAATAATGATACTTTAAAAGGAAAATTACCTGTGTAGACAAATAATATAAAGGAATAGGATGTTTTGCATAGGAAGATGAATTCCGTACACTCCCACTTATTCCTTGTTACCAAGCTATCTATGCTAGTTGCATTCACCAATTCTTCTTGAAAGGTTGTCTTTGTAGAGTTAACTTTTTCTTAATTTAAAAGTTGCTCTATAATAGCTCACATTCTAATCATCGTTTTATTTGTAGAGCTAATTTTCAGAAACAGAAAACTTTTTTTACTTTTAGAATTGGAAGATGGCCAGAAACAGGGAATGGTTAGTGAAAGAACAGAAGCTTTTACTACATCACGAAACTTGCTGATCTCTGGAGCAGATGCTATCGAAAGGATTATGTCTTCATACAAAGAGGTACTGTACATCTGTCATACACAAAACAGAGAGAAAAAAAAAGTAAAACAGACTTTAGACTTAATATAAAATGTTAAAAAAAAGTTAAAAATATAAAATGCAATTTTAAAAGGCAAAATCTATTGCAACTAAATCCCTGGAGATCTTTGAACTGATAGTTTGATCTTTAGAGTTAAGTCCACAGAGTCTAAAGTGCACAGCTGCCAGTATGGTGCAACGTGTAAATGTTATTTTTAATACCTGTGTTCAGGTGCCATCAGAGAGCAATAGAAGTTCCTGAAATGTGAGTGAAAAAGGTTCAAATTCCTCCTCTGTTTGGAGCACGAATGTGAATTCAGGCTGTCTGCCTTCAATGTACTGGGACTCTTCTGTTGGAAGCGTCATGTTTTGTATGAAACACAAAGAGAATTGAATAGTTGTTTCCTGGTCACTTAAACTGTAGGGGCTATTTTCAGTTTCCCGTGAACCTGTTAAATTGTAAGTAATTTTTCAAAGTAGGGTAATTTTAGCAGGGAAAACATCTACCTTGGGACAGCAGGTGGTCTAGAAGTATGGGCTGTTGATCTGGAAGATCAGAGATGTTGTTTCAAGTCCTTACCCAACTTCCAGTAAAGTTGGGCTTTCATCTGTGGTCTGTCTTGGGGGTTTCTCTAGGTGCTGGCTGTGAAGCAAAAGAGAAGTGAGGCAGTGCTGTTGTTCTCCTCAACATTTTCTTCCGAATGTTGCTTCTGCATTTGTTTAATTGGTTTTTGCTCATCCATTTGGTGAGAACCCCTTTTCCCAGTGCAGTACGAGGAGGCACGCATTAGCTAGACAGCTAATCAAAGATTATGGATTCCTTACTTGGAATCCAGCCATAATAGCCACAGCTTTGTAAATTGGAGGAGGAGGAGTAGTTTGGCGCCTTCAGATATGGCCTGTGACAAAGCCAGAGTCTGTGCTTTTTTCAGAAGGAGTTCTTCTAATGGACTGTGATTTTGACCTATGGTTCTTTAGCTGTTCCCCTGCTTGGCCTCTGCTCTAAAGATACTGCGAGAGAACCTGATGTAATTTCTGTTTTATTTTTAACATTTAAGTCATTTATATAATGTACGTGGGGACTTACAAACATTGTGGTTTTATTTTTTGGAAACAAAAATAGCCACAACGTAGTAGGATTAAGTGAACGAACTCACTTTGTTTATAACATGGTGATATTTTAATCCAGACAGCATGAGATCAAAGACCAGTTCTATGAATTTCCATCTTAATTCTACATTTATGCTTCTCTTCAAGAGACGCTGTGGTACTTTAAGCACGTTGTCATTCCCATTTCGTGATTCAGGCAGTTTCCAAAGGACAGTGTGCTTCAATCCACTTCAAGTGGTAGTGAAGTTCCAGTTCTTACTCACCTGATCCACCAAAGCAGCCTCCTTCCAGTCGATGTGATTCAGCGTGCAGATGAGGTGGGCTTACATTTTCTTTGCAGGTCAATAGTTTAGATGGCAGTATTTCGTGTTTTGACAGAGTGAGTTTGTAGGGTCATGGTTTAGAAACTTACTGCAAGTTGTATTTCTTCTGGGGCACAGTTGGTACAAGTTCTGTTCATCAGAATGCCACTGCAGGTGCTGCGCGGAGCGCTCAGTCCTGGCATGAGCTGCTCCCACTGAAACTGCTAGAGAGGCTCCGATGTGGAGAATGATGTTACGGGTCATATGTGTTACCTACTGCCTCAAGTGCTGTTAGTCCAATACTTTTCACAGCTGTTAATGCGATTACCAATAGTGCAAAACAATACATGGCTGATGGAGCTGAAACATTGAGTGATTGTTCTTTTTAAACCGAGTTTTTTGAGATGTTGTATACTTGTTAACCTCCAGTGGAGTGATGGCTATGTGGCCAGAACTAGCACTCACTTCTGAATCTGGCACAAATAGTAAAAATTATAGAAGATTTTATGTTGGAATGATGTACGCCAGAGCAAGTGAACTCAGTCATGGGGTGTATGTGTTTAACCACAGCAAGCTAATGATTTTGTAATCTTGAACTTGTTTTCTTGATATTCTTATCTTGCTCTCTGCATTTAGTATAAAAATTTATCCTTTAAAAACTGTCTAATAATACATTTGTAGTAAGATGCCCGGGTTTTATTCTTTGCTGCCAGCAGAGGAAGGCAGTTCTTTGGGAGCTCTTGGTGGTGCCGCTGTCCTTGAATAAGAAGGTATCAGGTCCAGAGATCTGTTGTTTGTGTCTTTACCAGGTGGATATTGTGACAACAGGACCCCAAAAAAAGGAGAAAGCCTTTTAAGAGACCTCACCATCTTAAAAATGCTCAGTTCTAATCCATTGTCTCAGATTTAGCTTTAGTACTGTAGCATTCACTTGACAGAAGAATCATTTCTTTTTTGTACCGTGTTTTAGATTAGGATGCCCTGGTGCTGCCTGTTTTACTCGGGAAAGCATGCCTTTCTCAGAGGAGGTTTCAGGCATAGAGGGAAGTAAATATAAATAATCATAGATGCCAATTTTTCTCACTTCTGTGGACCTTTATTTTGCTGGCAAATGCAGAGATGTTGTTTTTCTCTTGTATGATAGGCTCTCTATTTTCAGATATGCTAATAGCTGTTCTCTGCTGGTTGAAGACTCTACTGATCCACAGAAAAGAGCAGTCCCTGCAACCTCCTCATTTACTGGAGCTGTCGTAGCTTACATTGGCTGAAAGCTGTCCCCCTCAAACCCTCTCTGTCTGCTGGCTGGTAGGAGCTGTAGGTGGCATATGGGTTAGCACAGAATCTCAAGGAATGAAAATTGGTAGGCGTCAAAAGACGCATCGTTGGTCCTTCCAGAGTAACATTTGAGAAGCACTGACTCAGAATAACTGGGAATGTTTTTCATGAATCTTTGGCCAAACTTTTCATGTATAGGATTTGTGAAGTCTAACTGAAATGAGGCATTTGTTGTTCCTCAGGTTACTGAGCTAGCAGGCTACACCGCCCGTGTCTACAACATGTTTTCAGTCTTTGATGAGGTGAAGAGGGGCATCTACAAAAGAACTGCTGTTATTCAAGAGTCTGAAAACAACAGCAAGAATGGAGATAAAGCAGAATTTCGCATCGATGGGCCCTTAGAAATCAAAGGTAGTTAATACTCATTTGTATATATTTCCCTGTGTGTGGGGCTGGTGCACTGGGAGCAGAACCTTGGTTCCTACAACAAATCAGCATCTCGGCCTTACTACCCCAGAGACCACGTTGCCTTCCATTCTAACCCCTTGCTATTTTGTAACTCTGTGCTTGTGTGGTGCTTTTCTAATACAGAAAATGGCTCAAATGTTTTCTGTGAAAACTTTCAATGAAAAAGGAATTTCAACTATACTATTATCAGTGGCGGTGGTATTATTCTTACATGGACAGTGCCTGCTTTCCTCAGATGCTTAATTTTTTTCAGAAAACTGAGGCTGTAACTTTTTAATCTTCAAACACCACATTATTTTGTTTGGGTTAGGAGGGAAAGATGGATTGGTTCAGTAGTTTTTGATGAAAATACCACTTTGTTTTCAGCCACTAAAAATCAGGCTGTGCTCATTTTTTCATAATTTAGTGGGAATTTTCAACTGAAATCGGGCTGACAACTTTACCCTTCCCCTTACCTCCCAAATGGTCTGGTCAATATATACCTTATCCCTCCCATCCCTGTGCTGTATCTTTCTGGTGCCACTGTGTTTCTGTCTCCACCCTCCCCAAAGCGCTTTCTGTGTACATCCATTTCTTATTGTGCTCCGTTATGTGCCACCTCTCGCTTCCTCTGGTGTCCAGCTTCTCTCTGAGGTACTTAAAGCCGGTTTTTGCAATGGGCTTTTCCCAGTTTTCCCAGCAGACCCCTTCTGCTTCTCCCCTCTGTGGTGTTGAAAAACCTCATTCCCTCCCTTTGACCTCTGAAAACTTAAACCTCGGTAGAATTGAAGGCACCGCAGTGCTCTTTATGAAATAACTTCTTTCAACAATTTCGACAGTGCTGCCCTTCAGCACGGATTTCTCAAAGGTCCTCTGACAAGGTTCTTCATGACAAACAGTCTGATGCGACATGGTGGATAGCTGTGGAAATAGCTGATGTCTTAATCTTGTAGATCTTGGTAATATTTGGCTGATGTTAAAAGAAATGGCATTTTATAACTTACATTTTGTCACGTACAAGAGAAAAGGTTTGTAATTCCTGGAGCAACGAAGTGATTTGGGGGCCCTTTTTAGATAACTGTGTTTTTAAACACAAAACCAAATACAGTTCACATAGGCAAGCATGCTGTTCATATTCCCTTTTTGTCTAGTATACTTATATCTCACTCCTTTTTTCTCTGCAGCCTTTTCCTAAGATTTGATTCCACTACAGTGACACATTTCATCCAGCCTGAATTCCTCCTAAGTCGCGGGGACTAGGGTTTGCTTCTGAGTGGTTGTAGGCTCTCAGAGACAGCTAGCCAATACCAAGCATTGTGCACGAGGACTTAAGGAGAATTTAGGCCAGATGAATCTGGGACACAGTCTCCACACTTTTTATGACAAGTCCCATTGTAATACTGTTTTTCCTTCTTTCTCTTGGTCTTGATACTTCAGAAATCCCTGCAGAATGGATTTGTATGTGGATAAAAGTGCACGTGCTCACCTACGTATATGTGTCTGCATTGTTAGAAAAGAAAAATCTTAATATTCAGCTTCCCCAAAGGCTTTTTCGACACATAGTGCTTATTTCCTTTTAAATCATCAAATATAAGTTTAAGTAACTAAGGGATGTCTTTACTATGCCTTGCATATAATGTTGTCAATAAGAACATTGTGAAAACATGAAGAGTATTTGAATATTTTTAACAGATAGTAATATTGTCATATACACAGTATATGTAATAATGCACATCTTGCACAAATACACAAACTGTATTTCTGATTACACATAAAACTGCTTTTAAAGCACCCTAAAGTTGCAATCAAACACTACAAAGGAAATGAGGATTATGTTTACTTAATACTTACTTAGCTTAATATTTCATATCATAGATTTATTTTCACTAGAATTTCTCCACTGTATCCAAGAGCTTAAAAAACATGAATGAATTTTGCAGAATTTGCTTAAGATTGTGAAGACAATTTTCTGTGGAGACATTTCCTCAGATTAGTTTAAGTTTTAAAATAAACCCTTCTAATACAAAGATAAATCTCTTTCCTTTGCATCTTGTTTGTAAAGGCAATTTCTGATATTTGTCTGCGAGTCCAGCTGCTTGAATTCCATTAGAGAAGCCCATTAGTAGGCAACTGAGAAGTTCGAATTAGTTTTATTTTTTTACTGTTTCCAGAAGAATTTGTTTCTAACTTCTTGTGTTGCAGAGTATCCAAATGTTCAGTTGAGACTGTATATTTAAATTTGCCAGAAATCCCAATAGGAAGTGTAGCTACTGCAGTGAAATATGTTATATGGGTTTCCACAAATACTTAGAAGACACGTTTACACTGGCTATGACTTCAAAAAGAGATGGAAGCAAGCCATTAAATATTTTCTCCTTTGCTGTCGTTGCTGGAGGAGACCGAACTGGGCTCAGAGTTTCAGAGCTGGTAGTGAAAGTAGATTCCACTTTCTAATAAAGTTCTCAAGAGAAGGTGAACTGGTCTGCCTGTGGCTAACGCTGTCCTTGAACTATTTTACTGGTTGATATTTACCACCTATTTAAAACTAAATACAGGTAGGATGTGAGTAAACATGTCTTTATAGTGCATTATATATTTATGATGCATATTGTGCATTATATTTATGATCAAATTTGGGATTCATTACACATTCTTGGCTACTGCTGACAGCGTCCGTCTGACTAGCTAAGATTTATTATCCAGATTTTCCACTAGGGGAACCTAGAGCACATAAAAGAGTTGTTTGAAACTCACCAATTTATACTTCTCAGCCGTACACAGAGACTGTCGCATATCATTGCTTAATGGAAGGTTTCACAAACACTGATTATCATCTTGTTCTGTTTTGTTTTGTTTCTAGGGAAAGTTATTGATGTTGATCATGGAATTATTTGTGAAAATGTTCCTATTGTTACTCCGAATGGCGATGTGGTGGTTTCCAGACTAAACTTCAAAGTAAGATGATATGCAAGAATCTTCTGATTGTTGCCATCACATTAACACAAACAGCACAGAATTCATGTACCTTATGTTAAGTACTTGGAGGAGCATGTGGATAAAAGGGAAAGTCCAGAAAGGTAGGCATAGTAGCTCAATAGAGGCAGACATATGTAGTTTATCCTGCTCAAAGAAAGAGAAGAGAGGATTTCTGGTGCTGTTGCCAGGTGGAAAACCGACCTGAGATTTTCAAAGGCGTATGTGTGAGTTTGCATCCATCTTTACGTAATTTCATTGAAATTGGGATGGTTTACTCACATAGGCTCCTTTAAAAGTCTGAATTCACAGTGGCAGTGAAAAAACTGAGGCTGTAGTTTTGCTTCATCACCACAAAGAGCGGTACTAACTAATAATTGACAGCAGAGTTCACAAGCCCAACCGTGGAGCCTTTACTCAGTAAAAACTTGCATTGTTTTAAAAAAGCTATCCCAGATACCACTTGATAACCTGCTCACAATTTTAGCGGATGACCTGTACTGAATTACTGCTGTATATATCCTGGTCTCATGTTCCAGTGCAAGTGTTGTTATTTTAAAAAAATAGTTGAAGTTATCAGAACACTAAGTTGAATTTATCAGAACACTAAGATGAATAATTCTAGCAGGTCCTTTAATTTAGCTAAAGTAGAGTGTTCCTCTTGCCGCCTCTTGGTACAGGAAGTAGCAACTAGGAGGGACAGGGTCCTAGCTATGGCAAATCTTGCAATGGCTTCAGTGTACGATTTTCACACTTACAAAATTACAACTTTATGGTAAAGGAGACAGTTATATTTATTCATTTGGCTCAGGAGACAAAACCAACAGAAAATACAACATAGTCAATGTATTTATGTAGAGCATAGACAATGACATTGTGATTATGCATAAATAGACACTCATACATACACAGGGTAATATTCAAATAAATAAAAACAAGTGCATTACAGCCAAAATAACACAGGTAATTAAGCAGAAAAGGGTAACGGGAAGTAAATTTTCCCAATCATGTGATCAGGCTCTCATAGCTTAAATTAATATCGCTGATGGGCATAGCACTGCTTTGTATGCCATTAACACCTTTGGACATAATCTGCATTTGAATAATTGATTCTGACTGTGGTGTATTGATATTGTGATATAATCAGTGTAGTTTATAGAAATACTCAGACATATAGAAATTATTTTAATTATTTCAGCCCACATACTGTATCTATGCCACTGTTTCCAGAATAGTTGCATAAATATGTGCAGGTAATTAATGAAATGGGCTGATAATCTGGTATAAATGCTCACCTAACTCCCTCTAGGGGTCTTAGACTGTCCTGTGCTGTATATACTGCATAGTAACATCTTTGCTGCTATTGTAGGTCGAGGAGGGGATGAATCTTTTAATCACTGGACCCAATGGCTGCGGAAAGAGTTCACTCTTCAGAATTTTAAGTGGTTTGTGGCCTGTGTATGAAGGAGTTCTCTACAAGCCCCCTCCGCAGCACATGTTCTATATACCACAAAGGTACGTATTTTGTTCAAGGTGATACTTTTTTCTGGCTACATGCATTTTGGCCCTGCTTCTGTCATTTTCAGTCTGTGATACGTACGGCCAAGTTAAAAGGTGGTAAGCACAACCTTAGCTGTATGGAGAGTGCTAAAAAAGAAGATGCCTTCTTGTTGGTGATGCAAATCATCAGTTATTGGAAAGGGCTCACGTACACATGCGATGGTGCCTGTACTCCCCTGATGGCTAAGGTCCCAGATGACTGGGATCATAGGAACAGACTAGAGTCGGAAAGAAATTCGAGATAGACCTAATAGATCTTAATTCTGATTTCACTTTAAAACCAAAGAGCAAAACAAGTGAGAGTGTTTTGGTTCCTAAGTGTTGAACTGTTCAAAATATTTTTCAAAACTTCAACTTTTACACTACAAAACCAAAATCCAATCCAATATTAACTGCAAATTGCCTTTTTTTATAATAATATGCTCATTTCACTAAGGGAAACATGGCTTGTTTAATGTTCCATTTGTATTCTTCCTTGCTGTTGGACTCACAGAACATAATTTAATGCAATTGATTCTAGAATATCTCCTTAGAGACTTCTAACTAGGTTGTTTTGCAAAAGCAAAATCAAACACTGTGAATCTTTGATTGCTTTTTGTAGTTCATTTCTTCCCATGGGTGAAAGTAGCATTCATGGTGCAGTTTGTAGTCTTGTTTAAAAAGTACAAGCTATTAAGCTGAACGGAAAATATTAACTGATGAGTAGATTTTCCTTGCTGCAGGTATAGGGAATGAAGAATGTTTATCTATAATTTTTCAAATATATGTATAATTTATTGCTAGCCATTGTCATTTTTCTGGGACACTTGAGGGTTTCACTCAGGAATTTGGAGCAAAATGCTTTATTAAATGTTTTTCAAAACAATATTTCAGAATTCCCATTGTGCGGGACATTCTTAAAATCAGTTTTATTCTTAGGCAGAACAAAAGCTATTCTGAATTTTTTTCTTGCAGAAAATCTTGAGTTTCAGCCACTTGTGTCCTCTGTGTGATCCCAACCCCTTCTCAGATCAACATCTGAGGCTGGCTTGCCCGTGGCCCTTCCCCTTTACTTACGTCCCCTGTATTCTGTGAAAGCCATCAGACTCACATTGCTTCAGACGGATTTGCCAAGGTGCTGGTTGAGGGGATTGAATCCCATCTGCTGGGTTTTCATTTCTGTAAACATCATTCTTTGTTAGCTGTTCCCCCTAAGTTTGCAGTGCTGGGGGAGTTTGTCCAGCAGACCCCTTCTTTGGAATATTTCAGAACTTTTAGTGGGAAACTGATACTCAGCCAGCATCTTCGCAGCCCTCTGTGACCACAGCAATGTAGGGATGGGCATATCGTCTTTGCAGTGTGCCCTGAAGGTATCCCTCATATGCTGTCCATCTCAAAAGCATCCCCAGGAGAAAGGGTGCTGCTGTGACGCTTTTAGGACATCTAAGCGATGTTGCCATGGCTCGGCTCTGTGGCTCTGTGTGAGCTCTGCGCTCCTGGAGGGTTTTTTAGGCAGAAGGGAGGTATTCCCTTCCCAAGGGACACAGCGGTGTCTGGGTAATTGCCGCAGCAGTACGTGACAGAGAGGGCTCTTCTGCAAAAGGGCTACACCTTGATCGTGGCTGGAGATTTTGAAGTCCCCCCTACTTTGGGGGACAGTTCAGCTGTGTCATTATGGGTTCTGTAGGCTGGGAAGTGTGGCCTGTCACTCGGAAGTGCTGTGTTTGGAAAGGGACTGTGAGACCAAGTCTTGTAGGCATTTGTGGGTGAACGTGACTGAAGGCGTTCGTATAGGGCAGCACTCAACCAGATTTGTTTGTTAGGATTTTTTTGAGGATCCTGAGTTGCTTTTTTGCCCAATATATTTGTTCTTAGGATTTACAGAGTCTTAGATGAATATCTGAGACACTAAGAACAACTTGAAGGAGATTCAGTTTTAAATTTAAGTTTATACATTTCTGGACTATAAAGATTTCTGGACCAGCATTTCTGTTGCATACAGATCTGCTGGATTTTTGGGGCTTTTGTGTGGATTGCCATATGTGGTCCAGGCATTTTTTTTCTGCCTGTGTTTCACTTGGGAGTGTTTTAACAGTTCATTTATTTGTGGCCTAAATAAATTACAAATTCAGTTCGGTTTTTTTGTCTGGATCTAGAATACATTTAAAATTCCTGTAGTGGTTTGTAAATTGTCTGAAGTCCTGAAATGAAAGCTGCTTGTTTTGGAAGGTCCTGCTGGTGCTACTGTTTTGCTTATTAACCCTGTGTATATTGGTGCTTGGTCAGGATTACCTTATGTCTGTTTATTTGTCTTTAGACATAATTCTAAAATTGCAGACTGGAAAAGATAGTGCCCTGCCTATGTTTTGTCACGTATATATTTCAGCATAACTTTAGGGAAAATTCATGTTATGAATTGAGAGGGTTTGGGAGGTGGTAAGAGAGTATCACCTGGATTCAACCTACCTCACTCTTCCATTTGGTGGGTAGGTGAAAACTGTGGTATAGCAGAAGGCTCTTGAATTGGTAGATGTCTGTCAGAGCAGTGAATTAGAACGACATAATTGTGTTTAAGTGTATATATTATGTCTCTGGTCTAAGAACATGGGAAACGGCTCTCCAGGAGTGGAGAGTTACCATTGAGCCCGGTGAGAGTTTACTCCTGCACCTCCGTGGCTGAATTTAATTCTTCATCAGCCCTCTTTGAGTGAAATGTAGGAACCTCATCTGCACACAGTGGATGGCAGAGAATACATTGACTACTAAGTAACAAAATACTCCGCAGTAAATAGAAGCTGACTGAAGAGATTATTTTTTTCATCTGTTTGTAGTGTTCCAGCATAGTATTCCAGAAATGCGTGGGAAATCATGTGTCTGCTGAGTTCAAAAGCTACACAGAAAAGTATGATTTATTAAAAAGTGAATTATCTCATTGTATACTCCAAATTTCATCAGCACTGCAAACACTTTGTAGTTAGCTTTACTTAGCAGTGTGTAGACTTTAAAACAGAGCCTTAAGAGTCCCTGTCTTTTTAGATTGCTTAGCATTATTATAGTGCCTTTTTTAGATTCTACCTCTGCGAATCATTGGGAGATTTTTTTTTTTCCTCCCCTTATATAGGGCCAGGCCGTGCAGAATTTGTCCTTAGTCAGTCACAGTTCTGGTGGGTGCTGGTGGGACAAACTGCCTTTTTGCGGGGCAGGGAGGGAGAAGCCCAGGGATTTCTGTGAGTGTGGCTCTGCTGCTGTCGTGACAGGCCTGTGAAAGAGGAGGGTGGGCAGAAGAGAGGGAGGCTTTAAGAGGCTTTAAGCAGTCCAGCATCATATTGCTGCCAGAAGCAGCTTGTTTTCAAGGATGGATCAGTGCTAGGAATTGGTCACAGCTCAACAAGTAGTCACATCTCATTAGAGCCTCAGTAACTGGCCGAATGTGTGCTCTTACCCCTTCTTCTGTTTCTCTGTCCCTCTTTTACAAAGTAAAACTCATTTGTGTTAACCACCTCTTCACATTCCTCTTTTAATTAACTGGTCAAGAAGGTAGCATGAATGAAAAAATAAGTGTTTGTGGGTGCTCTAGTTGGTAAGGAATCATGATTCAAATCAGAATTCAGAAACATGATTTTAAATAACAAATAATTAACAAAAATATGCAGTAGGTAGCATAAGTACTGATGCTAAAGGTATGACCACAAGGTGTATGTGTAGTACTTGGGGAATTAGAGAAGTAGTCAATACTTTCATAGTGTATCAGCAGTGTGTCTGAAGGTAGCCTGATTTCTCCAGACTGTGCCCTGTTCCTACTCTGCTGGTCTTAAACATGGGAGGAGACTGTGGAATTGGTGAGTTTTAGCATACAATTCCTCCTAACATTTACTCCAGCTCTTCTTGCTCTCCAACTAAAAGTTTTAGCTTTTTCAGGTGTAAGGAAACACAGAATCTGCACGTATCGGCTCTCATTTCCTTAGTTCCCCCTCATTTGATACAAACGCCAGCAGAATTGTACACCTACATACTTGCAGGTTACCTTGACAACACTACAGGAATATTCCTTAATGTCTCTGCGCTGTAAAACTGCAGTAAAGCTGCAATCACCACTGGGTTATTGATATAAATTATTAATAATTTTCTTCCAGCTGTGTCTTATTGTCTTATTTGCATGGAGTAATGTCTCATGCAGTCTCTGTTGGTTCCATAATCTTCTAGCATGACTCTTGAGTCTTCCTAGCACAGCACATATCTAAAATGTCTGTGTTTCTAGAGGACTGATTCACTGATTCACATTCATAGAGTTTGGAGTAATTCTTAATCCACTATACTTCTTTCTCCTGGTCTGTTGTTACTGTTTTTTCTTTCGATCTTGCTTCTGCTGTAATTTGGCTATTTTTGTGAGAAGGGCATGTTTCTCCAGTAGTATGCATAGTTTGTCTGGAATTCTATGTGCCATTCTAGCAGAAGACCAACCCTGACCACTTTCTCAGTGGTCGCAGTGATGGTCCCATTCTGTATTCTCTGTCTCTTTCTATAGGTCATTCAAGTAGATTTCTAATATTTTTTTCCTCCAACACCAGGCTTGTCAGATGCTAAAATGGAGGCAACCAAAGATGCAGTAGTATTACATTTTGTTTGTTCTTCATCATTTAAGATTTATATATGTATAACTTGCTGTCTTCTTATTAATACTAGGACAGTATGGAACCTAACAGTTTAAAGGTTTGTCTGGCCCTCCTAAGCTGTTTGCTTTTGTACACCTTTGCTCTATTTCTGGTATTTTATCTGGGGTTCCTTTACAAGTCTTTTTCTGTCTGGTGTTTTTCCTTCTGTATTCTAAAAATATCCTTGGCTACTAGACAAAACTGCATCAGTTACAAAGATATATTTCCTCTCCTTAGCTCTGTTGAGTAATCCAAACGTCTGATGTGATTTGCCTTAAGTAGTCCAAGGGTATTCATCATGTAGATGAAACCAAGCAAGAATATTTCAGTTCTAAATGATAAATAATCTAAATAAAGATATCTAAATAATATCTATAAATAATTATCTAAATAATAAAGTGATAAAATAAAAATAACTTTTACATTATAAGCACGTGACACTTTGAAGATTATAGTGTGTTATCTTGAGCATGGAGGTAGTTAGTAGTGTTCACTGTGTTCAGTTTTGGGCACCGCAGTATCGGGGAGACATTGAGGTGCTGGAGCGTGTCCAGAGAAGGGCAACGAAGCTGGTGAGGGGTCTGGAGAACAAGTCTTATGAGGAGCGGCTGAGAGAGTTGGGATTGTTTAGCCTGGAGAAGAGAAGGTTGAGGGGAGACCTTATCCCTCTCTACAACTACCTGAAAGGAAGTTACAGCGAGGTGGGGGTCAGTCTCTCCTCCCAAGTAACAAGCGCTAGGACAAGAGGAAATGGCCTCAAGTTGTGCCAGGGGAGGTTTAGGTTGGATATTAGGAAAAACTTCTTTACCAAAAGGGTTATCAGGCATTGGAACAGGCTGCCCAGGGAGGTGGTGGAATCGCTGTCCCTGGAGGTATTTAAAAGACGGGTGGACGTGGTGCTGAGGGACATGGTTTAGGGGTGGTTTTGGCATAGGTTTATGGTTGGACTCAATGATCTTGAAGATCTCTTCCAACCCAAGTGATTGATTCTATGATTCTATGATTCTAGTGGCCACTGTCACTAAAATGTGGTTGTTTCTTAAGACAATTCTTGATCACCTAAACAATTTAATCTTGCAAAATTGTTGTGTTCACTTTCAGGTACCCTATATTAGATAGGAAACTATGTGTATGTGTGGTATGTGTATATATCGTTCTTCTGTATTAGACTACTTTTGTGTTAGCGTGTGGTCTGTTAGAGAAGTAGCCCAAGTGAAGTGCTGTGCGAATATGCCTATGCGGGTTCTGTTGCCTAACCTCACTTAAAGTGGCTCAGATGTCTCTACGGTATGTCATATTTTGTACTTCCTAATTTCTTGTCAGCTCATACTGCTCTGTCTTTAACTATGATCTCTTTAGTTTGGTCAGCTGGAGTTAAACTGTACTCTGACCGCACATGCCAACACCGCGCTAGCAATTATCATTGCCCTTCAGCATTTTGCTGACAGTACACCACCACATCGACTTATTCCTTCGATACTTTGCCATCAGTTCCTGTCATGCTATATAGATAGCTACTCCCTTGCGTACTGCATCTATTTGTCATACTTACTGTTATCACCTTCATGACACTTCTTTTAAATGTGTTTATTTTCAAAGTTCACCACTTATCTGACGCATGAGAAAAAGGCCTGTGGTAGATAGCATTAACATGAAACAACGTACTGCGGTTACGTGTACTTTTTTGATATCGGTTTGCTTTAACAAATTGGCTGCTGCTTTGTATCTTCTTTTTTCTTTTTTGAAATGAGTCTATGATTCTACGAATCAATTCAAGACAAGTTAACTGAGTATTCTGCTGTTCATTCAAAAGTGCGGCCCTGCATCTGGGAGGGCTGTTAGGCTATCCCCTCAGCCAGGGCACAGCTTTTCCCATTTCGTCTTACTGGGACTCGTATAGAAATGCTTGCACTTCTCCTTCCTGACTGGAGGAAATCCTGTCTTGTCTCACCTGGAACAGCAAAGTTCTTGTCTTGCTGCCCTGTAGGTTAGCTGAAGCTTTGTCTGCCAGGATCACTGGGAGACCTCCCCATTTCCACTGAAGGCCCACTCACAGCTGCAAAGTTTGAAGGTTTTAATTAGGTCTATGTGCTGGCTGATCACAAGTAATGACATTGTGTGTTGGTAGCACACTGTGAACAAGATTCACCTACGCTAATAGTCAGAGGTGGAAAATGGCTTTATGGATTAGCTGCTACTCCCTCTCAAGCCATGCAAGGTGCCTTCCTTACTGGCCAGATGCAAGAGTCAGCTAATTAAAGCACAGCTTAGAAGTCTTTTCTGTTATTAGGCAAAGAGTTGCAGAAATCCCAGACTGAAGGCTTTAGTCAGCTTGCTGCATTGAGGTTTAGTTTAGATTTAAAATGTATTTACATAAATCCAGCACTGGTCTTAAAGGCTGCAGCTGAACTGATGTTTGTGAAGGACTTCAGCAGGCTCTGGGGTTTTGGTCCCTCCATTCCTCCTTCAGACTAGGGGCCTGTCTGAAGCAAGCTGTGGCTATGGGAGATACCAAGAGGACTAAAAAGTTAGTGAGGGATTGAGTTAAGTTGATACATACTAAACTTTACTCCATTTGGAGACTAGTGCATTTCCTAGTGGGCGGTTGTCCGAAGCACAAAGGCCAGTGCCACACTTCATACAAATGAAGACCCTCGTTGACAAGTTTGAATCTCCAATCTTGATTTGATACAGGGATTTAGGTATAATCTCTTATGTACTGGGGGTCTTTTCAGTTGAACCAGGTTCTATTATTACTGCCATCTGTGTAGATTGGTGGAGAGACTTCCTTCTCCAGACTCATTGAGATGGCTCACTTAAAGCACAATGTGGTCACTTAACTTGGTGCAAACCAAGTCTCTGTTATTTGTGATCCATGAAAGAACTTGAACATTCAGAGGATTAAGATCCATTCAGTAACTCATTGCATTACTACCAAGTCACAGATGCACAGAGGTATAATCTTGAAGTGCTGTCAGCTGTATGGCTGATCAAGTAGCTTGATACATGTGCAACTAAAAGGTGAAATCCATTCTTGTAATCGAAGCAGCATCTCTCCTCTTTTGAGTATTGCTCCAGTACTAAGCACATAAATCTTGTTTTGGCTCCTGCACAAAAGCCGGTGTCACTAATACGCAGAACTTCATCCGTTTACATTTTTTTGAGATGTTTTTGTCAATGTTACAGAATAACTAAGTTTTTGTCTGCGAGGATGCCCAGTTGCAGGAGTATTTCTACTAGGATCTCTGGCAATCAGTTTCTCTGTTTCATAACATATTTTGGACACTGTATTTTTGCCAGCATGAGCTTGCAATGCTTCCACCTGCTTCTTTAGATGGGATTTTGAACATCAAAAGTCCTCATTCAACACCAATAATTACGTGTTGCCTGTACTGCCTTTCCAGGCATCCATGTGTATGCCAGAATGTTTATGGAACTTCACTTAAAAGCTGGGAAAACTAGGCTTTGAAATTTTTATTAAGTACTTTGTCAGGTTAAGCTTCACAAACATTGTATAAATATGAAGTCACTAAAGAGATTATAGGAACTGAGTACATGACTGGTATTTATAGGATCCATGCAGCTAAGCAACTGACAATCTATTTAATCTGTGCTAGGTTCATTTCGCTCAGACAAAGAGCTCGCTTGCCTTTAAAGTTTGGTTTTGATAGCGCTGCTAGGGGAACTCATTCACCTACAGGTGAGCTGAGATCGCTGCATAATTTAGCAGTGGTATGGACAAACTTGCATGCGAGGGAGTAATCTGGCGGTTGCATTTTCATGACCTAGTTTCTGCAGAGAAGTGCCATTGCTGTGTCCAGCTTGAGCAGTTACCTCCAGCTGAATGCTCTACGTTGCAACTGTGCAACAAAGCATCTTTGACAGATGAATAGAATGGCAAATGTTTACTATTTCAATAATATTTAACCTAGGAATATCAAAAAGCAAACTCCAAATGCCTTATGCATATGAAATTAAGAGAAGCAACTTGGCTACATAACACTGGGAAGCACTGGGAAAAATAAACTACAAAACCCGTCTGACATAAAAGGCTTGATATGAAAAGACTGAAAGGATGCTGGCTTTTGTGAGGGGATGACAACTGAAAGCTCTAATAACAACTGTATCATCTTCCCTGGGAAGAAGTCCTTTCTTCTCCTTCTTACTACAGTTTTCAATCAGAAATTCTCATTACAGTGCCCTATGCTTTTAAATATTGACATCGTAGACGTAGGCAACACCTCCTTCTTGAGAAGAAGGTGATAGACCTTCCCATGCACTCGGGCTCTACTCTTTGCCTGCCTTTGTCCTGGGCTCCAGAACTGTGTCCCAGCTCCAAGGTAAACTGGACCTTCAGCTGTCTCCCAGCCTCTCCATGCTCTGCTCACTCAGACACGTTTCTTAGGGTCTAGTCCCATGTTTGCCTGCCTGCAAGCTGAGGATCTCACCTTCTGTCCCTCCTCCCAAGTCACTGTGATTTCCCAGGTAAATGTAATTTTTATTCAGCACGGTGATTCTGTTCTGTGTTTCTTGGAGACAGTGCAGTGTTCACTAGTAACTACCCATCTTCCAGAGAGAAGACTATTAGCTATTTTTGTATACAACTGTCCAACCCCTACCCCCAACAAGTTAAAACAATAAACTGCCAACTCGTGCACCCAAGGTAGAATTTTTCTATATTCATTTAGGCAGTTAAAAGTTAGTCATCCTTAGGTGAGTTTTATGAGTGAACTGTCTGCTTCCAGAGGGCAATTCACTGTTGCAGTGCACCAATGAAACTGTTCATTGTCAGTCTCAGTGAGAAAGGTATTTGACCTCTGTAATGCATTAATTAAAATTCCTTTTATTAGAGATAAGGAATAAGCTGCTGATAGCATAGATAATCACAAAATTACAGAATGATTGAGGTTGGAAGGGACCTCTGCAGGTCGTCTGCTCCAACCCCAGTGCTCGTGCAAAGTCACCTACAGCTGTTTGCCCTGGACCACGTCCAGACAGCTATTGAATATCTCCAAGGGTGGAGACTCTACAGCCTCTCTGGGCAATTTACTCCAGTGCTCGATCACCCTCAGCGTGAAAAATTGTTTCCTGATGCTCAGATGGCATCTGCTATGTTTCAGTTTGTGCTCGTTGGCCCTGGTCCTGTTACTGGGCACAACTGAGAAGAGCCCAGCTCCATCTTCTTCGCACCCTCCCTTCAGGTATTTATGTACATTGATGAGATCCCCCTGAGCCTTCTCTTCTCCAGGCTGAACAGTCCCAGCTCTCTCAGCTTTTCCTCACAGGAGAGATGCTCCAGACTTTGTGGCACTTATGTCCCATCAAATGCTAGGAAACAGTGTTGTGCAGCACCAGATGGACCTCTAGTCACAGCATGGCATGCTGCACCGATCCCATCTGTGCTAACGTTCGTTGGAATTATGGTCTTTAGCAGTCTGATAGGATTTTCTTAGAAATAAACAATTCCATTTATCATTTCTACTGTCAAGCAAAAGGATGTTAGCATGAGAACATGCTGCTTCACTTCGAGATAAAGACAAGGACACACAGGTGGCGTAGTTGCTGATGCCACGTGGGAGCTGCCTGCGGGCTCCTCCGTTATGATTAGCCAGCAAAGTTTATCTTGCAGCCAAGCGATGTGCAGCACGGCACAGGTCTGAAGGCCAATTTATATGTGCAGTGCAGCCAACACGGTGCAGCAAAGTATAACACAGGCCTGTGCCCACACAGGTCAACTGTTACGTGTATCACTAACTCCTCAATCCACAATAGTCTTCCAGTTCAGATCACTGCAGCTGTTCGTCCTGTGTCCTGGGACAAACATCTAAGACACATGAGACCTACTTGAAGGTACCAGTTCACTGGAGGACTCCACTGGCTCCAGAGAAGGCCTGGGGTGACTAACTCAGACTTGGATGAGTAACTTTTAGGTGTGATGAGTCTCTTCTGCAGATAACGCTGAGCAGTCCCCAGAACACTGGATTTTCAGTTCTTTGGTTTTGAGTCATTTATTATGTCGTGGTCTCCTGGGAGCATGTAGCAGATGGGTTTCTTTCTGCAGTTCAACATGTGTGCTAGCCTAGCTTAGATGGGAGCATGTCTTTCCCAAGAGGAAAGGCTTTTCCAGACTTGTTTATTTGCCTAGTGTTTGGCATTAATTATAGCCCATCAATTTCAGCTTCTGTTAGAGATTACTACAGCTCCCTTGTGGTCACTTCAGGTACCTATAACACTTACAAAATGGCTATAATAATGTTCCATGTATCCATACACGTGGTACATCTCTGTGTTCTGCACTGTTGTATTCTGTCCTGTGTAATGCAAAGTGTTTCACAGAAGATTAGAGAGTGAAGTCAGTGCAGTGTGTGACTTCCCACATGTTGGCAGGGTGTTTCTCTGGTGACACACTATTACTCTAGTATTACTTGCATATTCATATGCCAGTGCATGCAAAAAATGTTGCCATGGACAACTAAGCATTGTAGAAGCCAAGAGCAAAATCAGCCTCTGCTCTAGAGGCTTCACTGTCTACACTTCCCCTTGTCTGTGAAGTAAGGTGTCCCTTCTCACCTGCAAAAGCATGAATAATTTGGGATCTCTCTAGAAGAGGGAAATTGCCTTGCTCATTGTGTTACATTGCCGTGATAAAAATCAGAAATGCTTCTTAGGCTGTGGTATGCCTGGTGGGACTGGCAGGCTAGACTCCTGTCTAGAACAGCTCCTTGTTCTTTCTTCAATCAATTGATCTTCATGATCATCCATCCAAATAATCCTTTTATCATCAGGACTGACAGAAGTATGAAAAGACTGGGCCTGCAAAATTTGGATATTTAAGAAAAGGAGAGTAGTTTTCCTTCATTTGTCTGGCTGGTTGATTTGATTCATCACAGGAGGTATAATTATTTCAGATTGCATTAGCTGCTTGTATTTTGTAGAAATTGTCTGGGGTTTGTTTTTAATTATACATGTGTCCTTGTGTTCTTTCTGTCGTCTCTGCCTATCACAATATACAAATAAACTGAACTAGGTAATTTTGTGAATTCTTCACCATAAACTTTTATGCCATCTGACCAGTTCTAGTTATATTGTAAGTGATCTTGGTTATGGTGAATAAGTAAATCATGAGATAAGGTGATACCTGAGCATGCTTTAAATTAAAGGCTGCTTTTACCTCTCTGGTTATTTTTCCTCCCAGATTATTTTCTTGCAGAGATGTGCATAGCTTTTTTGCAAAGAAAGCCACAGAGTGATTCGTGTGTTTTTTTTCAGTCTCTGATAGCAGATTCTAATTATATGCATTGAGACTTCAGTCTTTCATACTGTGCATTTCATTTCCTGTTAACTATGTTAATGGCTATAAGCTGATTACATTCCACTCTGGTAACTGATCTGTCTGAAATATTTAGAGGATGTTCATGGCTAGTTCTGTATAAGTGGAGAGGAGAGTTCAGTGTAGGGTATTTTAAAGAGAGATCAATTATTTATATCTTTAGAAGGGTTGCTGAAACTTTAGCTGGTCCTGAAATCACTTGGACTAGATACAATGCAATAAACTGAGCCTGTTGCTTTTTAACATTTTGCTAAATATTATTTTATTTTTTACTTTTTATATCTTTGGTGATACCACCTTCTGTGTGAGAGAAGTGGATACAACACTACTCAAAAAGAATTTAATTCACATTCATTCAGGGCATTTTATTTTCTCAAAGTTGTAGTAGTGGTGCCATCGTTAGTTTTTTGCTGTTTATTTTATTAATGTCATCAAAGAACCATTAGGAATCCAGATCACTTTACTTAGTGGAGGTTGGCACTTCTTGAGCATCACTGTTGATCAAGCTTTGCTGCTGTTGAAAACTGTGCAGTTTTTACGATTGACCTAATCAGAACGGCAAGAGCCAGAGTTCTGCTGAGGTGATTCCAGCTGAGGTACTACAGCACCTAAAAATTAGGATCTTGGCACCAGGAAGGTGATGGAAAGTTCTAAATATAGGTGGATTCCCTAGGTAATTGGGTAGAGATGTAGGGCTTTTGGAAAATGATCCAAAAAACTTGTGTGGTAGGTAAAGGGAGCCACCTAGAGTTAATCCGTAGGAATCTCTCTGTATAAATATATGTCTGAACTCCTCCCTCTTGCTGAAGTTTAGGTGCCAAGCTCGGAGCTAGATGTTAAACCCCTTTATCTATATTAAACCCTCTCTTGAGAGCAGGTACCTAAGTAAGATTAGAACCCCTTTAATATGTTTTTACAATGCTACTGAAGGATTAGGGTAGTTACTGCATTTTATATTAAAGAGCATTGGGGAAAAAAGGAATAACATAAATAATATATGGCACAAGGATTGATACTAAAGTCTCCCTCCTCCAGAGTTGAGGACTCTGATGGGTATAGTGTATAATTAGGCTCTTTCCAATAACTCTCTCTTCAGACACATGATTCCTGCCTCTTAGCAGCAGTTTCCTTGCTTCAGTGGGAAGATTAGAAGGTGCCCTCCCTTTGACTCCTCTTTAGCCTGGACTCTAGCCTAGAAAAGTGGGAATCTGATGCCCTGTAAGCTGAGAAGAACTTAGCCTGAACTCAGTTCCTGGAAGAGATTTGCTAACCAGTAGCTTCTCATACACCCCCTCGTCTTGTATATCTAGTGGCTGTAGTGTTCTGTGCTGGACTTCAAACTCTGGCTTTCATATTCCTTGCTGTAGTGAATCTTCTGGGGAATTAAACAGCATTTGGGCACATCTGTAGATGTGAACTGTGTTCTTAGCTCTCTGGACTGGAGATTCTCCAGTACAAGCACTAACTCCTTAAGATCTTCCAAGTTTTCTAGGAAGAGACCTCCATGGCTGGAGCTTAGGCTCCAGTATCATCTTCTTGAATAGAGGTGCCTAAATTTAGAATACATTTTATTTTAGATGTCAAAGCAAGCACTCTGGATTGCACTCTGAAACCATCCCGATCTCCTTTGAAAATCCAAGCTGCAATTTATCTGAAATGGAGAATTCCAGGTGTAGTGTTCCCCTTTCTCTCTCCTGTTTGGGTATATTAGAGAGGCAGCTTGCAGACAGAAACATAAAAGGTGAGTCAGTCAAGAGTTTATAGTTGTATTACACATAATTTTCTAGAAGATAAATCTTTTCCCACATAACTTTGCCTATCTGTGAGAATAATAGTGCAATAATAACTGCAAACACACTTGGACAGCAAATGGTAGGTCAGGTCCTGATTGCTCAGGCTGGGGCATGCATGTGGGTTCCAGAAGCACAAGGCTGTGTTTTCAGACTTCACCTTCCACGGAGGAAGTGTTAATCATAGCCTGTGCCAAGGAAGGTGAGGTGAGCTTTAGACTTTATCTGGAAGCAGTTCCTTGGGCACTTACATTGGACTAATATCCCTTAACTTCTGATGCCAGCCACTTAATTAAGATGTATTTTTGATCCCTTTCTTATTCCAGGGTGCTTATAATTAAGACTCAGACCATTCAGGTTGCCATCTGACCATCTCATCAGCCTTGCCATTCCTCCCCATGTGATCTCTCTAATATTTTGCTGACATTGTACACAATGTCATGAGTCAATAGGGAACTGGGGAATTGTCCATACCACAGGCTTCAAAGTGCACCACAGCTTAATATCATCTTTCTTTAAAGCCTGTGCTGCAAGGGGGAAGCTGTAAGCCTTAGGGATGATGGCTCTTTACACCAGAATGAAGTTACAACTCTGCAAAGTGAAGCACAAAGTGCACCAAACAGAAACTGGTGATGCAATAAAACCATCAAACTGACTGAAAAAAAGTTCAGTTTATAAGAACTGAAAGTGTCTCTTCCAATAAATGCCTTGAAATTCCAGAAAACCAGGCAAGAATAAGTAAGTTTTCTTGGCTTTCTGGAGGTTTGATACCAAAGCTTTTAAAAAAGGATTACTGATCCTTTTTTAGGATCAGTAGGAGGAGATTCCTCCTCCTCCTCTCAGAGGAGAGGAATCCTGCCTCTCAGAAACAGTGTAGGAATCTTTTTTCAGAGAGCAGAGAAAGAAAGAAAACAATTGCAGAACTATTACTGTCAAAGACATGACCTCCACAAGGCAGAGGAGTTGCTTTTGGAGTCCGTAAGAGTGCTTTCTTTGAGACTGGAACCCAGACACTCTGGCTGAACGGGAAAATCTCCATCAGAAATCAATTAAGTCCAGTTAAACTTGAGTATTACTTCAGGACAAAAAGACTGGTTTTGTTGTTTGAACTGCTAAAAATTTAATGAAAACTGTATTTTAACAAGGAGCTTACTGGCAAAGCCAAAATTTCACTGTTGCTGTATCCAGTTACCGACACTTCTTACTACTTAGTATCTAGCTATCACACACGTGTAACCTCCATTACCGTAACATCTGATGTTTCCCAGGTTTCAGTGTGTTTGACTTCGTGGCACCTCTGGTATGTAGGGAAGTTACGGATACAGAAATCTGGTTTAGTACGAGGTTATGAGAGTATGAGTTAGATGAGATCTCATCCAACTTTAGCTCTTTAGAAGTTAGTTATCTAAGTTAGTTGTCTGGGATGTGTCTCCCATTGAGGGAGAAGACACCCCGAGGAGCCAATCCATCCTCACCCTAAAATAAATGGGATGAACCAACCACAGAGGTGCCTCTCTTTGTGCTCAAGAGTTGCACCCCCAAACAAGGCATCTCATGCAATTAAGATGAAGTGTCTCTTCAGGGACATGAGTGGCTCCCTGTAGGATGGGGGAAGTAGAATGGGCTCTCCCATCTCCCAGGACAGGCCCATAATCATAATCCGTTCTTCCTCTCTGCTAGTTAGTCAGTAATTGACAGGGTTTACTATTCCACTGCAGGCTGGGCTTTTCTTTAATTTTTACAAGCTAGGTGGGGACAGACATCCGTGGTAATACCGGTGTGTTTAGATGGGAGGCCACAAGGAAAATCCAGTTGTACCAGGAAGCGGTGCTGGTGACTCAATAAACAGCATGGCAACAAGTGTCCCGGTGAGGCTCTTTTGAGCGTTGCCTTCCCGGTTGTTCTGTAGGTTAAATCTCGGAGCTGCTAGTCATTACAGGACCATACTTCACAAGAGCAAAGTATTCAACCTCAGACAAATTATATGATAGGTAACTCTCCTCCTTGCCCTTACCTGAAGTTTCACCTGAATTACACAGTCTTATGCACAACCTGATTTCAACTTTTCTGAGCCCAGGTGGAGTTGCTGTCTTCTGTTCCAGAGATGGCAGCAGTCTGGAGCAGCTGAAGTGATTTCTACATATGCAAGAAGTAAAGCCCTTTGGGATTTTAGCTGAAGAACACTATGGAAATGTAATATATCATTATTTCATGAAGTTATGTAATTTTTAGAGTTGAGATTTTGTAATATACCCATTAGTATAAATGGTTCACTGCACCTGATGCTGGTGTTCATGCAGCGGCCCGGAGCGGTGCTCTTCCCACAATAAGTACACAGTAGAACAATAAGCAAAAAGGAGCAGCAATGCTCGTGCTTGACTTGCGGTTCTGGTTTTGCTTGGTCTGGGTGCCTGCCCACAGCAGCGAGATGACTGAATGTTTGTGAGCAGTTCGGATCTCCTGCCCTTCCCACTCTCACCCAGCTGGTGGTGAAAGTAGTTTAACTACGGGCGGGTACAGCCAGTTCACCATGGATGGCTGCGGCACTGAAACCAGTGCAGCCGATGCTGGCTTGAATGTGACTTTCAGTTCATGTTGCAGCTTTAGTTCTGTAATTCTGCATCTGTTGCATTATGAATCCTTTCAAATTACTCTGTGGTGTATTTTAGGGACTCTGAGAGTAACAATGGGTGGATCCATCCCTTCTGCAGAGACATAGCCAAGGGAAGGGAAGGGAAGGGAAGGGAAGAAGTCTTCTAACATATTACACACCTCTGTCAGGGAAAGCCTCAAATGCGTGGCTGAGACCTTCTCACCATGCAGGTCCAGAGCTCTTCAGGGAAGAAAGCTGACCCCTTGTCAACACGCTCTGAAGTTGTTGGAAGCAGTTCTCTGTGGCAAGAGCAAGCTGCCTGGAAGCCTCCTCATTTCTGGCCCAATTTTAACTGCTCCTCTCTGTCATCATGCCCTGGCACCACAGCTTTAAAAAGACTAGTATTGTTTTGGCAGATGAACCCAGAGGGAGTTAGTATAACTCTTGGCACAGACTGCGGGACAGAGTCTGGAGTCTGACTGTTCTTCAGTTCTGGCCTTCCCCTCCAAACTCAAAATCTCACAGATCGTTCCCGGTGTGTTTCCAGCTTCCAAGGGCTATCAGCAGTGTCTGTGGGACAGGATGGATATTTGCCATTCGCAAGGAATCCTTAGAACAAAAGCAGCAAAAGAGACAGTCAAATACATGTGTCTTGGATTGCCTTTGCTATCCCAGCCTGAATGACCTGGAATCTTTGAGAGAGCTGTAAAACTATTCTTTGAGCTGACTTTGTTGAGAAACTAGGAGGATTTTGGGCCCTCTGCTGTACCAGAGGCTGGGCACAGCTCATGACATTGTAGAGACTGTCCATAGCCGTTCCAGGGAGACGGCCATGATTGAGGACTCTGGCTCCAAAGCGGAGACAGCTTGTTTTAGTAAGAGGGATGGTATTACCTGGTCTGGGAACGTGGTGATTCAGAAGCTGCTTCACATACAGCTCAGCCTCATGTTTGGCCAAGGTAGGCCGATGCTGGGAGGTTTAAGCTGATCAGCTTCTTTCATGTATGGCTTTTTGCAATTCAGAAGCGTTACACTGGCTTCTAGAGCCAGCTGAGTTATGCCCAGGCTCAGTTCTGCAGTCCAGAATAGCCTTGTGCAAAGGAGGCTTTCTGTGCTCTCCTGCCTGACTTGGGTGTCTCCATGAAAGTCTTCCGCAGTTTGAGCTGCAGTGGTGGGATTTTTTTTGCAATTTGCTTTTAACATGTGTTTCATTAGATTTCTAAATCTCTAAGCATACCAAACCTTGAATACAGGGTTGAGTTTCCCGGATTCCAAGTGAAAGCATTCAGAATGGGCTATGAAGTGGATGTTTATTCTGCCTGATCTGTCATTTTGTTTTCATGCTAATACTACCCCTGTTGCTATGCTGTAATCAGCTGTTATGGAAACAATACATGTTCCCCAGGGTAAGTTTAGAAAAACATTCACCCACAGTGCACCCACAGATAAATCCAGTTTTAGCAACATGGTGTTTAAAGCATTATACTCTGCTCACAGACCATCAGCAAGATGCACTTGCTTGGAGCCACCTCCAGATTACCAGTTTCTCTGTATTGTTTGTCAGGCCCTATATGTCCATTGGAACGCTACGTGATCAAGTCATCTATCCAGACTCAGTGGACGACATGCACGAGAAAGGCTACCAAGATCAGGATCTGGAATGTATCCTGCATATGGTTCATCTGTACCACATAGTTCAAAGAGAAGGAGGTAAAATGCATATTTTTGTGAAAAGCTTTAAAAAATCCATTCCTCGTGTGTGTCGTAGTGTGAGTGACCTTTACTTACTGAACTGGCAAAACTGGATCCAGACGTTTTGTGGCTGTGGGAGCTGTGCAACCACATGGTTGTTGCTCCTGATGCTAACAAAGGGAGACGAGCTAAGTGCTCCTCTCTCCCCAGGAAATCCATGCCCAAGCGGAACATCCTTGTTCTCCTGTAATGGCCGGTCTTTTCATGGTATTGTGAGATCAGTGACCCTCTTTCATTTTCTTAGAAAATGTGACCTGTCTTAAAACCTTGTAATGTCACTGACTATATCAACTCAAAAGCATGTAAATGAAAGGAGAGTCAGGTCTGCTTTTACCTCCATGGTTTCTGAGATCAGCAGTACTATGTGCCATAGGAAGAAGTGTCTGATACCACAGCACGAGGGTGAACAAGTTAAAAATAACCAAACAACATTGGCTGGCAGTGGAGTGTTGCCATCTACCACTTGCCGGTTAAGTTGCCATGTGTTCTCAGCGTTCTTTGTCCTAAGAGTAGGGGACAGTGTAATTATACTGGCATAGTAGATGTCAAGATACTAACAGCTTTTCTTGTGTCTAAGGAACTGGAGCATTTCATGGCTTGGGTTTTTTTGGCATAGCAATAATTTTCATCCTTTTGTTCCCACCAGCTACTAATCTCTAGTTTGAATTTCCTCCCCATCATTATGCTTTTAAAACAGACATAGGACAAAGTTGGTAACGTGCAGAGAGAAGAAGTCGGAGTTTCAAACCCCTCTAAGGAGCGGATGTCAGGAGTGCTGGATGTACCCTGTCTGTCTCTGCCAGCTGTCAGCGCATGTTTTTGAGAGGCTCCTTTGGGTCCATTGCCTTGTAGTGTGTGTGTGCTTGGTCTCTCAGCATCATTCTGACAATAGAGAGTAGTTCTTTAGCCATTGGGAATCCCAAGGCAACGTATAAATTCCCATTCCTGGATGGCAGCCTGCTGCTCTGTTCAAAAGACAAAAAGTATATTTTGTTTTTGAAGTATGCATGAACACTCATCTTGTGTCTTTTCTGCACATTTTAGAGTGGGAAGTAGTAATCATTTACAGCAGCAGTTGTATACCTACAGAGTCCTGTTATTATTCAGATCTGACACTATGACACAAGGATTGAAAAGTGGACAGAGCGCTAAACTCAGTGACCAGAATAGTTGCAGAGGCCTCTACTCCTTCCACGGGCGTGATAACTATTCCTGTTAGTATTCCTGAGTCACTCACTTCACCAAGTGAGGTGCCCAGATTGCAGAAGAACAAGCAGATGTGTTGGAATGGGGAGCTGGAAAAGGAGGAGCAGTCAAATTGTCAGTACCAAGAAGCCACTGTGGAGTGTGCGTTCGTAGCATGCTGGTACTTGTAGATGTACTGAACAACACATGACCCTCAGTGGCCAAAACCAAATCCCCAGCAGTTTTGCACATTGTTGTGGTTTATAACCCCACAGCTGGAGCTGATGATGGAGTAGTTACTGTGCTCCACATACGAGGTGCTGTTGGCTATGGTCAGTGTTCTGTATTGCTACACTGAAAACCCAGGTTTGGATCCATCTTGCTCTACTCTCTCTGCCAAAAGACAGTAGTTCCCTTTTACTGCTGACCCCATTCTTGCTGTTCTGCCTGTCAGACCCTGCATGTGAGACACACACAAGTCTATAAAAAAGCGTAGAGGTCTCTGATACCGTTCACTGGTGCTCTACTGAAATTCTACTCGGGCTAAGGGCACACTGTGCAAAAGTCTGCACAAACAAATGTTAAAAAAAGTGTCTTAGGTACTTTGAGAGCTAAAATGGCAGAAATGGGCAAAGCCGGAAAACAGGGAGAGATTACCACATACCAGGAAGTTTTTAGGACCATAATGCACTTACTTGTTCCCTTTTCTCCTTGAGCATTTGCAGGAGACAAGTGCCAAGGTAGGAGCAGAGAGGAAATCCATGACATAAGATTTGACACGTTGCATGGATTTCATATACTTACATATTCTTTAGAGCTCCCTTAGTCTGGGACAAAGACTCATATTCTGATTTTTGAACCAGAAAGCCAGAGAAATACTTCTTGGAAGTGAACAATTGATATTTTTGTTTATACATAGCTGAATGGGGGTTTTTATTCCAATTGTTGTTTTATTCTTTTACTTCAAATCAGATGTTTAAACTGAAATGATTTCTATTAAAAATGAAACTTTCCTTTGCAAAGTAACAAAAAATCCACACAAAGCTTGTAGGACGAGGGATTTGCTCCAAACTGTCTTTTTCTTTTTTGCAGGCTGCTTTGATGGTTGACAGACATTTTCCAATAGAAAAAAGTTTTGCTGAAAAATTCCAATCAAGTTTCTAATTATATATTATATACACTCTTTGAAAACTACTACATCTGAAAAAAATAATCATTGTAACCATTTTTAGTTATTTGGATTCTTGTGAATATACGGGACATGCCCGTGTTATTTTGAACCATTTTCATAACCTGTTCCATAAACTGTCCATTCTAAGAATGGAGCTAACTATCTGTCCGTCATTACGTTATAGGAATCTAATATAATTCTTCAGTATTTTTTTCTGTAGATCCTCTTCTCCTTCAGAGCCTTCCGCTTTCACCTATCCCCTGCAGTATTAAGCCTCTGCCGGAGGCAGATTCCTTAGGGCATGACCCTGTTGTGCTTTCATTGACCACGAATGACATACGTGTGTAAAACGATGCTTCGCAGTTTTGTGTTCAGCTCCCCGTGGGCAGTTATGAAAAAGCCAGATGGAGCCAGAAGTGCGCCACTCTGACTTTACTTGTCCTGGTGTAACATTGTTGTCTTTAGATTAATTACTTCCATATTGCATCAGTACAAGGGTCACCAGATTCCAAGTGTAAAGTAGCCAACAAGAGCCTGACGTTGTTCTTGTTGCTGCCAATGGCAGAAATTCCTCTCTTTTTCTAGCAATAAGGTTTGACCCAGTTAGAAGTGAATAGAATGGTTACAAGAATAAGTAGCCCGGTTTGGCATTCAGCATCTCTGTTACCTCGTTAAACTTTTTTCAGTCGGTACCAACAGAATACATCAAACCCACCAACATTACATCTCTTCCCAACCACCACCATTCCAGATGTACCTGAGCCCAAGCCCTAGAAGAACCCAGTAGGAACTGGGTTCCCAGAACTGGGAACCCCAGAACTGAGGTTCTTCCAACCCCACTTGGAAACCAGTGGGGCTGTTGATGGTAGCCCCGCTGTTGCTGCTAGGGAAAGAATTTCCTTCGCACTGAGGGGAAGCTGCACTGATGTTTTTCTCACCTGCTGGATATTAGAGGGATGCCAATTTTTAGTTACCTTTATATTATCAATAAGGTGCCCCCATCAACACCTGCAAAGTTGCTAGCTCAACCAGAACACTAATTTCGTACAAAATGAGCATAGCAAAGACAGCTGTATTCAGCATGGGTGGTGAAAAGGCACGTCCAGAAATCGTGCGTTATCACGTGGAGATGTGCAGTGGATAAACATAAGGTGGTTCCTTTTTGATCTGCTTCGAAAATCTGTGTATATTTAGCAAGTGTCAATGGTGACACAGCCTGAGGCTGCCGATCGCCTGTCACATGAGGGGAGCCATGAGTACGTGTAGCAGCACGCGGGATGCATGACTGGGCCTGTCAGGTTAGGGCTGGTGACATTCCTGAACAAGTTCAACCTGTTTATGGTTTCTCAGCACCTCAGATTATAATTATTCTTCATTATTTTGCACATTTGTCATATCTTTGGGTCTTGTCCAGGGAACCTTTGTGCTAGGCCACGTAGAACACACAGACAAGCACATTTCCTCCCGCCGAGATTTTTTCATCTGATCATTTTAGCTCTGGATTTGCTTTTGTTACTGGTACCAGCAGGAACTCCAGAGTGCTCTGCCGGCTTTTCCAGTGGCTCTGAAATCCAGACACACAAATCCCTGCAGTGTCATGCTGAGCTGGGGCTCAAACCATCAAAGCGATGGTCTCTTTGTTCCTTCCTCAGCTGAGGCTTGCTCTTGCATATGCATCCTGCGCAGCGCCCGGGCTCTCTTCCATTTTGACAACTGCCTGGGGATGAATGCTGTGCAAGAGGCCTCCGTCTTCACAGCCTCACCAGGGGTGGGCTCTCTGGCTATAGTTTGCCCCAGTAGCCTTTCTCCTGTCACGAAGCTGCAACACTCCAGTCCGTGTCTGATGGGGTGCATTGGAATGTAGATCTGGAAAGGGAATTTTTAAGTGTGTGTATTTTTTATTATTGCTCTGTCTTGGATGTAAGTCTGAGGATTCACAAGGGCGAAGGATACACCACGCTACAGACCCCAGATATAACTCTTTGTTGTCAAATTTAGATTGCTTTTTCCTTCAGAAAACTGAGGTAAAAGGAATTGTAAAAGAATTCATGCAAGAAAATGAAATGCTGCTATCAAAAGGCTATCACTAGTTTGTGCTGACAGCTCTACATATTTCTACTGCTGTTATTCTGCCCCAGTATATTGCATATGTTCTTTGTCTTACTGGTTGCCAAAAGCATTTCTGCGACATCCTGTGTTCATCACATCTACATCATACCATGTGCAATCAAAGGCTATGTGTAAGGAGAAGCTGGACAAGGAATTTGGACTCTGAAAGCCAGAATTATGTTTTTACCTACTGAGAGATTTGTGCTGCGTTCATGGACAAGCCGTTTCATTTCTTCTGTGTTCATGGACAAGCCATTTCATTTCTTCATTTGTAAAGTGGATGTAGCTATGGGTGACGTAAGCCACTGACTTGGCTGATATTTTCAGAACAATAATGACCTTCACTGACCTGTGTCATGTCAGCAGGAAGAAAAGAGAAACAAGTAGGTGCATTATTGTTAGTGCACAGTAGGGAGTCAGTTTGTTGGGAGTTACAATGCCTAAGTGTTCAGAGGAAGTTGTTCAGACATTGGAAAATACTTTTTAAAAAGAATAATACTAAAATGGATCCTTCCTTATCTGTTGTTTGAGACATTCTGAGTGGCAAACAGGAGAGTTTAGGGAGGGAGCTATGCAGGAGGAGACGATGCACTTCTAATACTCAGTTAGAATGTAAGTGAAGTGACCACAGAGATGACCATTGTATACTGGGAAACGGACGCTAAATCTTATACCTTTAAGGGAAATAAGAGAGTGATTTTCCTGACAAGATGATGCCGCTTCTTGAACTTCATTCCCTTTTTGTCTTTTAATAAGTCTTTATAAACCAGCTCATCTGGAAGGAACTGTACAAACACAGGCATTGCTTCCCCAGGCACGTGTGTGCACACCCCCCCACCCACCCCCTAGCTCAGGTCCAGATCCCAGGAGCTCATCTGTATTCTCAGCTTAAAAATAATAGAATACAAGCAGCAGCCTGAATGTTGTCTTCAGAAGAACAGTTGTTTCTATGGCTTTCATGAAGGACCATTCCCATCCCTTGCCACTAGAACCCTTTGCCAAAAAGGAGCGCTGCAGGCATTTTATAGTCTTTTTTGGAAGCTGAAGGTTTTGGTGGAACAGCACCCCAGCTCTCTGTGTGGTCCCAGCACCGGGACTGCTCAGCAGCAGCAGCAGCCTCTGTGTGTCTATTCCCTTTACCAGAATTCATCCAAATGGTGATTCAGTTGACGATTACACAGCTCTGCCTTTGCATGGAACCCACAGATAGAAAGCACTGCACGTGCCGCTGCCGGGGGGGGGGGGCGGGGGGGTGTGTGCCCACTGTGATCCTAAAACAAGAATGGAAGGAAATGAAGGAAGAACAATAGGATCACTAAAGGTGATGCATTTCTGGTGTGTGCTATTTGTATATTAAAAAATCATGACATTGTATTTTACAATTTAACATAGAAAAAATTATTGGAATTCAGTCTCTAGCATTATCAATTTCTGTTTTCAGTCACACAACCTCTCACCAGGTGCTTCACTGAGGTCTTTTCAGCCCTACCGAGCACTGGTGTAGCACCCTGGCAGAGCAGTCCCCAGCCTCCTGCACCGTCACAAGCCCCACTTTTCTCACCTTTGGTCAGGTATCAGAAATGACACGGCCCACCCTGCTTGTTTGACCTTGTTTATCATCTTTTCTGGCAAACGTTTATCTTCAGTTGGGCAATGGCAGAAAAGGGGTTTTGGCTGTGTTGTTAATTTTTTAGTTACAGTGCTGGGCTGATTTGGAAAAATGTTTTCTTTCTCACTCGGCGCCGCTCCAGCTGCCCGTCTCAGGAATAGATGATCTATTGAGACAAATGTCTTATCAGATTTCCTCTACATCCACACTCTCCCTTTTCAAAACTCATTTATTTTGCTTATCTATCCATCTGGATTGTTCGATTGAAAACTTATTTGCCGCAGGGTAATTTGATATTTGAAGTTTTTCGTTAGTGGGAACAAATCATGCCAGAGTACTCACAGAAACAACAGTCCACTGAGAGATCGCAGATAAAATGAATCATGCTCCCGTTGCCATGTATCTGAAAGTGATGAAGAGAAAAATCAGTTAGAGGTCATGCAGAAAATTAAATAAAGGTATGCAGTGTTATTAACAGTTAAATTCCACTCTCAAAATTGACAATGGGACATTTTTCCAACTGAGTGCCAGTGGAAAGGCACTGAGGTATTTCAGAGGATGTGATCCAGAATCCCAAGCTGTCTCTTCTGCAATGGAAATGCTCTTTATGATTTTATTTGTGGATTGCAGAGATGTTGCAAGTGAAGATGCATTTTCTTCATAAGTTTACATTGTCCTGACGTGTTTTGTTTGCATTTTTTTAAAAGGCTGGGATGCCGTCATGGATTGGAAAGATGTCTTATCAGGAGGGGAAAAACAAAGGATGGGCATGGCTCGGATGTTTTACCATAAGTAAGCATTTTGATTTGTTCTCCAAGCAGCATCTGAAAATGAGGAAGAGTTTGGGAGGTTTGCTGTAATAGTTTGAGCAGTAATAGACTGTAATTGCCATGCAATATGCAATGCTGTTATTGAGCAGTAGTAGACTGTATCTCTAATCTCTATGCAATATGCAGTGCTGCTAGACGGTTGCATAGGACTGCAGACCTTGTCATTTATTCATACAAGCTCTGCTTTTCGTTTGGGCAATGCTTCTTACTTAAGCCTTTCTTTTGGAAAAGATGTTCCTTTCTGTAACATCTTGGGCACAAACATCTTCCCTGCATCTGTCCTACAAATATTGTGGAAGTCTGATGGACTGTTGCAGAGGCTATGGGAGTTTAAAAGCCAAGCTCCAAAACTTTTTGGGTTTGGAGACTGCAAGCCCTGCAAAGGCATCCCTGTCTATGCAATGCAATAGATAGGAAGTTTCCGAGCTGGCTGTGGCTACTGCATGGCTTGATGACAGGGCAAAATCAAACTAGGTCAAACTAGAACATAGAAGTTAGATCGCTGCGTACTCAGATGGACCAGGAAGTAAAACCCATTTTTCCTGGAAACCAGGTCTGCACCTGAATAATGCATGGAAACTTCATGTTGTTGGTAGCCAGCTTCCAGCTGGAGATGAGAGACAGCTGTCTAGCAAAAATTGCTCTCTCCTTTCTGTTGTTCTTTCAATTAAACATTGTACATGGGAATACTGTCCAAAATGTAGAAGATTGATGTTCTTTATCTGCTTTTGAAAGGCCAAAATATGCACTGCTGGACGAATGCACGAGTGCTGTAAGCATTGATGTTGAAGGAAAGATATTCCAAGCTGCAAAAGCTGCTGGGATATCCCTGCTTTCTATAACACACAGACCTTCTCTTTGGTAAGTATGTTCAGGGTTTTATGATGGTCCTTGCTTTTAGCTTTCTGACAGGCAGGGGATTGGCTTTTATTCTTTCTACCAGGACAGTTGTTTAATCAATATCTACTGCACTTTCTAAGGTAACTTGTCTACAATAATAGTGATGTAAATGCATTTAGCATTGATTTTTTTCATTCTTTGACACGTGTTTATTCCTCCCTCTTATTTTTATTAAAATGTCTTTCAGTTATTAACTATTAATAGCAACATGCAGGTACCTAAGAGGCAATTAATTAGCCTGCCACACCACAGCCCCAACAGATATCACTAGATTATTCTGTAAAGGTGACAAGATGGCTGAGCTGTCCCGGGGAAGTTTACCAGTGCTTGGGAGAAGATGGGAAACATGGCAAGTGGTTAAACTACTCTTTGTTCTTCCGTAGGAGTAATACACCTGTTGTTTTAACTTCAGTTGTGTCCTCTGTCTGCAGGGTTCATGATCTTTCAAAATTTGATTGTCTATTAAAAAAAGAAATACTGTAATTCTGAGAAGCATCATTCTAATGAGGGGTTACTAAGTATGGAGGAGTCCCTTGAAGGAAATAAATGTAGTTACTGAATGCATAAACCAATGAAATACTTTAAAGGGCAAAAGAAGAACAAGAAAGTGGAAGCTGACATTAGCAAAGACTTTTTGTTCTGAACTCCTTGATGTCTACTGTCAGATTGTTTGCTTTTTTTAAAACTGATGACAAAAAATCCATTACCAGTCTGTTGCCTCAAATGAAAGAAATTATATTGATGTCTGCTTCTCTGAAAAGGAACACTTTCCCCAGCATTCCTTCTTCCTCTGTGGAGATGGTGACAGTGGAAGTGGCTTTTGTTGGATCAGGACCTAAATGTTACAAAAAAATAGGAAAAAAAGTCACATAGACATTTGGTTTTAAAAAAATCTAAATTACACTTAAAAAGAAAAGTAGTATTTAATTTTTTTTTTAAGTTTGGCGTCATTTTAAAACCACTGCTTAAGAGAACAGGTATTTGAGAGCATCACACCTATAAATAATGATGATGCAGAGGGAAGTTCTGCAAAAGAACTTGTGAGAAAGATCATTTGAGTTCAAATTCCTAGCGACATTTCTTGTTTCCTAGTACTAGTGGTATTCAGGAAGGTTTGTGATTGTTCTTGTAACCTTCGCATTATTACTGAAATTATCAGAAATCTGGTGATTTTGGGGGTTCTGGAGAAGTAAACAGAAGTGCTGAGTATTCAGAAATAAGCCTTTAACTTAGGTATGCTTCTGCAGGGGCTGCACTGTTTAGACAAAAACTGGGTTCACATGCTGTTTTCTCCTCGTGAAGATTATACCAGGGGATATTTGCTCTTTTAATCAAAGTATTGGCTACTTTGCTAGACCACAAACATTGGACATCTCAATCAGCTATCTTAGCTTCCTGATTTTTGGGGGGGTTTGGTGGAGGGAAAATAGAGGGATAGGTTAAGCATTTGGTGTCACAAAGAATAATATGCAAGAAGTGGTGAATGTAAGCCTGGAGCTGAATCCCTTTTGAGTCCTGTTTCAGAAGCTATTGAGTTTATTAAACTCTCTCATTCCCTGGATGGGATTTATAATCACGGTTTTATGATGCGTCTCATCTTCTATAATTTATAGTGATAAATTACACAGTCATACCAGCAGCTCTGAGAGAACTCTCTGCTCTTCCTCTTGCACTTCCTGATAAATGTCTTGTCAGGTCTTGACAAACTCCACATGTACGCCTTTGAATATTTTTGGTGCACACACCCTGAAACACACTGAAATGCACTCCTACACAGACTTTTTTAATTTGGCCCCTTGCAAACTGAGCCACGTTTTAGGACTGGAGGTTTCTTTTAGCCAGCCCTGTAAGATGGAGGGGAACAAACTGAGGTGTAATTCAGACAGACTAGAGTTCATTGAGAAGCATCAGGTGCACCATGCGTGCCTGTCTGGATGTATTGTAGGAGGTCAAACGTCTCTCGGAAAGCGAGGTAAATAAAATAAACTGGGACTAGCATTCCTGGCAGAGAAGGGAGCCTCGTCTGCTGCTGCTCTTCAGGCTCCTGGAGAAAAAGGAGTTTGGTGGAGTTGCAGTGAAGGCAACTGCAGCCACAGACGATGTTTCTAAGATCGAGGCAGAAAGAGGGAGGCGGTCACCTTGGCCAGGGACGGCAGTCAATGAGGGGACACTCCTGCCAGCATCAATGCTGGTGAGGACCTCAGCGAGCCCGGCCGTGCGGGCTGCTCAAGGCAATGGCCACCCCAGCTGGGGAGGCCCCAGCGGTACTGATGGCCTGCAGCTGGCACCTCGCTGCTGAATTTCACTAGGTGGCCTAGGGAGGTCCTGGTGCCAGGCTTTGAAATGCCTGGATCCCTTAAAAAAAGAGTGTCCTGGGATTATGAGTCACTGAAAAAAAGTCTTACCCAGTAATCCAAAACTGGATAACTCTCAAATTCCTGAGGCACCATTGGAAAGAGACACACTCCAAATTTGTGTGCAAAAATGAACCATCTGTTCTTTAGCCATTACTAATGTTTTAATTTCTACTGCAGGAAGTACCACAGTCACTTGCTGCAGTTTGACGGACAAGGTGGCTGGCGTTTCGAGCAGTTGGACACTGCTATCCGTTTATCACTGAGTGAGGAAAAACAGAGACTGGAATCACAACTTGCAGGAATTCCTAAAATGCAGCAGAGACTGAATGAACTGTGTAAAATCTTGGGAGAAGACTCAGTGCTTAAAACAATGGACAAAGAGGAATAAATAATTTATGTTTTATGTTTTTAAAAATATTTTTTTAGTTAAAAGCATTACAAATTCAGCCATTATCCTTTGCATGCATTGTGATAGAGGCTTAGAGCATAGAGAAACATGGCCAGCAGACAATAATGCTCTGAATGCTATGTAAGACTTTAGCATTTTAGTATTAAGGAAGAAAGTGGTTGAACTGTGAAAAGAAATTAAGCGAGTGCACCGAGTATAAGATTAGTCGTTGCAGCTTATGTTAATTCCTAGTGAAAGCCCGATTCACTGCAAAAAGCAACCAACACACAGGTTTTGTGGGTGAATTTTTTGCCTGAGACTTGGCCTGAAGAATGTGCCCTTGTACCAGGTCACTGTGTGCGTATGATATGCCTGCTACGCAGAGCAAACCTGGCATGAAACTCAGGCATGGAGCACAGCAGAGGCAGCATCTGGGTGAGTATGCAGATGCATGCAAAAATCTCATCTGGGTACGAGAAACATTCTTGCAGCCCATGTAAAACCAAACTCCTGTTCTACTACTGAATCGCATACGCACCTTTACCTGCATTTCCATAGGAAATAACATAATAGGCTGACCAGGAGACAACTGTCTGAGCAACCCACTGCCCTCGCGACAGAGAAGCAGGGATGGAGCTAGATATGTAATATGCTTGTGCTGTACTTTATGCCATTATGCGTAGCTTCAGAGGCTCTTTGACTTTCATGATACATCAGTTCCTTTCGGAGATTATTTGTTTCCTATGCAGTAACTTCTGATGCGGGGGATGGAGCGCTGGGCCTGGCATCAAGTGATTTAGTTTTTGCTTGACTCATTCATATGCTCCATAGGTCTGCTCCAGCCGGCGTCCTTCTCTGACCCAGTTCCTCTGGTGGTAAAATCACAATATAGATACTTGTTTGTTCTGTGAGACACTTTGTGACGGGGAGGACTGTGGGAGAGGAAAATGTCAGTTTCTAACAACACACTGAATTCTCAGGCATGGCTGTCCTGCCAATTAAAATGCTCAGCACTTACAAAGGTCTGTGAAAAGTTAGAGCATTTTGTAACCACTAATTAATATGCCTGTCATATTTTGGTAGAGCGGCTGAACACTGCCCTCCCTGCGAGCAAACACACCAGTTAACAGCTTTGCTTTCGGGTGCACTCACTGATTGTCCCGTCTGCTTTTCAGCTCAGTAGGAACCTGGTCCCCAGTCAGTCAGGAGGTGCTTTAACACAAACCCCAAAGACTGTGCTGGCTTGAGTGCCTTGCCGGAGGCAAAACCAGGTGAATTAGAAATAAAGATTCAAATGGATTTAAGAGCTCCTGATCTGCTCTCTCGACTGCAAGTGCACGGCAGATGGGCAGCTCAAGAGTGAAGGGGTAAGGGGGTAAATGAGCCTCAGCCGAGATGTAGCAATCCTGAAGTTTGTTGGTCCTTTTTTCCTAGAAGAAGTGTGGTTCCTTGGAAGATTCCTGTCTGGTGCGCTTAGTCTGAGAGTGGCAATGCATAAGCTGTAAAGAACTGTTGAGAGAGGAGATTTGGGGGTATTTGCTGAGCTGGGAGTATTTGAGCTCCCTGAAGTTAATATAAATGTGGGGGGGGTTTTTTCTGATCACTTCGAGAACCAGGGGGGACATGAATTAACTCCGTCTACCAAATCCCAGTCCAGTGCACGAACCATTAGCCCATCCTCCTTCTCACTGTGTGCTCGTCTTGCTGCTTGGTGTGGCACTTGCACTAGAAAATGGAATAAGTCTGCTCCCTGTCCTGCTCCTCCAGAGCCTGCGGCTTGAATGCAACCCTGTAACTCGTCCTGGTGACAACAGTTTGTTCCTCTCATTAGTTTTCTCTGTAGAGTCCCCTGGGACATCTCACTGGCACAGAAAGGAATGCTCTTGGGAACCTTTGAAAGGGATGAGAAATTAAGGTTCAAGATAATAAGATGTTGTGTTGTAAAGTGCAGACTGGAGGTCACTGCTGTGGTGGATGACATGTGCATGCATTTTAATTTGCAAGTGTCTCTGCTTGTCCCTCTCCCTGAAGGCTAGCTTTCCTCCTTCTCATCTTCAAAGGAATATTCAGAACTGCTAAGGAAAAAAAAGAAGTCAGCCAAGAATCTGTTCTCAGTGAGCATAAATGAGATGACTGATGATTTTAAAGCCTTGCACATTTCTGAGTTATGTTTCTCTTAAGACGGTGATCTATCAGGCACTCACCCTATGTGTGCCCTTGTCCCAGCTGCAGCGTGTCCTTCTCCTAGCGCAAAGCAGCTACAAAGCCACCTTTCCACAAGCCTCTCCTGGGGCAGGACCTGAGGTGGAGGAAGGGGCATTAGTGTTCCCCACCCCTCTATTAAGCACTTTATGGTGTAGCTGGGAGCCAAACCAGGGTTGTCCAGTCCCTGAATAAGGAGGACGCTGAGAAGTGCGGAACGATTGGCGCAATCCGGCACAGCTCCAGGTATGGCCCTGCACACTCCCAGCCTCCCACCGGAGCTCGGCCATGGTGCCTGACTTGTTGGGAGCCATTACGGGCAAGTGCAGCACCGGCAATCTGCTGTGCCGCCTCGCAGAGGTCCAGTCTGGGCATCCCTCAGGGCACAACAGAAACACATCTGCTGAGGAAACTGTGTTTAGAAGAAGGAAGTTTGTTTGCTGGCTTTTTAAATGAGATTATGCATAAGGCATACAAAAGATATGCACATTACTGATGAAATTTTAATGAAAACTGAAATCACACCAGGGTCACTGTAATAGTATTTTCCTTGAAATTTGATATGTATTTCTTGGATCTGGTAACAGACTTAACCTTTCCCATTCAGTAATATAGTGTAAAATATCCTGATGTCTCACTCAAGTACTTTCATTCTTGTAGGCATGACAAGAACATTAGAGGCTGATAAGAGAAGGAAGTCTTCTCTAAATAGGAACTTTCTGAGTAATACCAAGCCAGTTTTAGAAGGAATTTCTGTACCACTGCCTCATTATTTTTAAAGTTAGTTTTGTGGCTTGAAGAGAAGCTGCCCTGGAGATTTTCTCTGCAAACTTTCCGAGTTGTTCCAAGGGCTAATTGAGATGGGAGCCTGTGGTTCTGTTTCTGGAGAGTTCTACCTCTGATGTAACACAGGGCATAAGCTAACTTGTTTTGTGCTTTTGCGGATCCAGCTGGGAAAGCAAGAGCAGAGGTGCACACTCCCTGCTCAGGGAATAGCTCAGGGAGATGCTGTTCTGGAGCCGCAGCACGGGGAGCGCTTGGCCCTTGCAGTGGGAGAGAGTCAGAGCGGGGCAGGGTGCCTTGGTGCAGTCCTCGTTCACGGTGCAATGAGAACTGCTCGCCAGTGCTCATTCCCTCTCTGGCGTTCGGGAGCAGTGACTCCCCGGGAGGTGAGGAAGTGACTTTTTGGCCTTCCTTCTGCCTGTCCTATCTAGCTGGAGCGAGCCCCATCCAGCTCGTTGTGTCACGGCATCTGCGCATTCAGGGCTGGGTACTGCAAAGCCTGCGCGCACCCTCATCCCCCGGGACTCGGGACAGCCTGGACTTGCCTGGCTCTTCATCCTAGAGGAGTACAGATGCTGAGCAAAATTCATCCCAGTCTCAGGCGTGGAGTAACTGTACTCCAAAAATACAGAGTATCCGCATCGGTTTGTTCAGATAATGTTGAGATTTTTTGCGAGAATCTTCAGAACGGGAGGAAACACTTTTTGTATGTGGGATTTCAGTATTTTAACCTAGGAGGAATTTGTTTTTCTCTTAGTTGCGGGACCAGATTCGTTGCTGCTTTAGACTTGGAAGCCCTCCTTTTGCAGGGTTAGAAAACCCCACGTAGCTTGTAAAGGAGTTTTTTGAAACCAGTGGGATTTGTATTTGAGTGAGGAATGAAGGACTGGGTGTTCAATGGGATATTTTAGGGAAAATTGCAATAAAAATTATATCCTCAAGCAAGTGAACACATCTACTATCCCCTCGATATGTCTGAATGATGATAATGCATGTCAAAGTCAAGTTTACGAGCCTGTGATCAGAGATTTGAATCGGAAATGGAATGAAATCCCCCTACTGAGCTGTTCCTGAAGCTTGAGAGAACTGAACTGCTAATTGAATGTGTCTTTGTTTTGTTTAAGTTTGATATTAATGCCTTTTGAGAGCAGACAATTTATAAAGCAATAAATTATGCTTTACAGTTGTAATTTATTCCAACCTCAAATAAAACATGTTGCATTTACTTTAAGTTTACGGTGTCCCTTATGAATCATTCACGAAGCAGTCAGGACCTGCCCGCGTGTGCTCTGGGAGCCCCTTCCCATCCCTCGTTTCTGTGGTGGGGTCAGAAAGCTCGGGGTGGAAGTTGCGTGTTTGCAAGTTAAAACAAGTGGCTGGAAAGCTGCCTAGTGGCTGGAAAGCTTCCTGGCCGAAAAGGATCTGGGGGTCCTGGTGGACAGTCGGCTGAACATGAGCCAGCAGTGTGCCCAGGTGGCCAAGAAGGCCAATGGCATCTTGGCCTGTATCAAGAAAGGTGTGGCCAGCAGGAGCAGGGAAGGGATTGTGCCCCTGTACTCAGCACTGATGAGGCCGCAGCTTGAGTGCTGTGTTCAGTTTTGGGCCCCTCACTACAAGAGAGACATTGAGGTGCTGGAGCGTGTCCAGAGAAGGGCGACGAAGCTGGTGAGGGGTCTGGAGCACAAGTCTTATGAGGAGCGGCTGAGAGAGTTGGGATTGTTTAGCCTGGAGAAGAGAAGGTTGAGGGGAGACCTTATCCCTCTCTACAACTACCTGAAAGGAGGTTGTAGCGAGGTGGGGGTCAGTCTCTTCTCCCAAGGAACAAGCGCTAGGACAAGAGGAAATGGCCTCAAGTTGTGCCAGGGGCGGGTTAGGTTGGATATTGGGAAAAACTTCTTTACCAAAAGAGTTATCAAGCATTGGAACAGGCTGCCCAGGGAGGTGGTGGAATTGCCGTCCCTGGAGGTATTTAAAAGATGGGTGGACGTGGTGCTGAGGGACATGGTTTAGGGGTGGTTTTGGCAGTGTAGGTTTATGGTTGGACTCGATGATCTTGAAGATCTCTTCCAACCCAAGTGATTCTATGATTCTAAGTGTTTCTTTCCTAGATCAGGCTGGCGTCAAAGGCTGCTGTGAGGTTTCTCATGTCTCGCGCCTGTCCGCTTCAGTGTGGAGCTGATTCACGACGGAGAGGTGACAAGAGCTGCCACCGCTTGCTGGGGAGCTCTGCTGGGAGGCTGGGCACCGAGCCATGTGCCAGAGGATGGGATCAGCACTGCAAGATGAGGTGGCCTCGGCAGCATCACTCCCAAAGGTTGTTACAGTTTTTGTAAGATAAAGTTACGCCTAAAGTGTCAATGTCACAAATATTGCAAGCGACTGCCGGGAGTATGAGGACGTTGGTTGACTCCTGAGCACCCAGAGCTGGCTTGTGTCTAGCACCGTCCCAGCAGGGAATGGTGAGGTACCGTGTGGTGGTACAGGACCTGGATTGTGCAGCTGAGGAGCCCGTGGTGGTGGTGGTCACTTGAGAACAAGATCTTTATGGGCGACTGAAGGCCTGTCCCCTGTGCCTCCCTTCCAGCTGCTGCACCCACTCGGAGAGCGCCCACAGAGCAAAATCCAGGGTATGAGCCGCGAAAATTGCGTTTTTGGGCATCTCTGGGGAACTGTAGGACCACGCTGGGCTCGTGCATCAGACCAGGAGGAGACAGTCTCCACTGCAGGGCGGGAGGTGAGCTGAGAGCTGCGAGGTTGCACCTGAGATACACTTTTTTGGTGTCTGCTTTGGTGTCTGCTCTTTGGAGAGCGTTCCTGCTTTCTGATCGGGCCAGCGGAGGACTGGCGCCATGGCTTTGCTCTGAAGTGCTGGAGCCCTAAGCCTCTGCCCAAGGGTTGAGTATTCCCAGAAGAGATGGGACAGCAAGGCTTGTGTCACAGGAGCAAAATGGACTCAGGAAATATTCAGAGCAGAGGTGTTCAAAGGCTTCCCACAGCTGAAATTTTCTGGTAAGTAGAGAATATCTGGAAGAACACCTTACGCTGTTTCTCTGTGGCCTTATTTCTGATTATGGCTCTGCAGCATCTGCTTTGTATTTTTTAAATTAGTGTCTTTAACCTCATGTAAATGAGACCACCTACAAGAGGATAACAGTGTCATATTAAAAATAATGCACCCACCCAGTGCAAGTTTGATGTGTGTGAACAATCTGTTCTTAAACAGGTAATTAAAAAAGGAAGAAAGAGATGGTGATGGTGGCGGGTGCAGGGCTGAGGAGCCAGCTGGGTCCTGGTGCTGAACCCCCAGTGAGATACCAGGCTGGGGTGAGGGCTGGGAAAAACCAGTCCAAGAGAGCCCATGGCGGGGGCCGTGTGTTGGAAAAAGGAATAAGGAGACCCGTCTTGGGCATTACTGTGCGGTGGCACCTTACTTTTCTTCTGTTGTCATCACACATACAGAGACAAGCTGGCCCTGATAACAGCATTTGTGCATTTGTAGGATAACATGAACAACAAAAGAAACAAAAAAGTTCATTTATTGATCAATTTTAGCATGAAAATTGTCATGGAAGTTATTTAGATCGAAATGTCTTTGACACTGAGTTTGTATTTGTTGTGCTTTGGAGACACATTTCAAATAGATCAGATTCCTGATGCTTATCATAAAGATTTGGGTCTTTGGAAAGCAGAAATTATTTTGACTGTGAATGATAAGCAAGTTATTGAAGCAAGCCCAACCTATTTAACATTGAAAACAAGCCAAAAAAAAAAAAAGCATTAATTCTCTAATAGTCTTGTCCTCTGTATCTCAGTTTGAATGCTTTTCTCCTCAATTATAGCATACTCTGCTATAAATACATGAAGTTTATTAGAGACTTCTCTATCAGTTGGCGTTTCCTGTGCCGGTGTATTTGGAGATCTCTATCTTTATTATACAGGTCGCACTAAATTTTCCTTCCCACTCTTTTTACCCCGCTTTCTGTCCCCGCCGGGATGGGTGAAGCACTGAGGCACACTGAGGGTGCTGGTGCCCTCCTTCCCAGGAAACGTACGGCACAAACGTGCACGTGAGCATCCCCGAGCATCCCATGGCTAGGCGCTGCAAATGGTTTTTATAGGTAGTCAGCAAACACCTTGAGGAAAAGTCTTAAGAAATAACACCTGCACAACTAAAATGATCGGTAGCTAACAAGGCACTAATGCAAGGTACTAAAGTGCAACAACTCGTGCTGATAAAGCTGGGCTCTGGTAGGTGAACACTCACAGGAATAGTCTGTTCTTGTACTGAGCAAACATTTCCCAGTATCAGTTTATACCTGCAGTGCCCAGGGTGGTTTAAAAGTTACAGAGCTCATATTTGTGAAAAAAATCCTCTTTTAACCCTAGCAAGCGGTCATCAGAAGCACACGATTGCTTTTCACAATGTTCTTTGGAGTATTTCTAGGTAACCCATAAATATAATAAATTGTTAAATAATAATATGCCTTGTCTGGGCTCCACTGTTCAACCAAAAATCCCTGTATATCCGGTATGAAATGGCAGCCACAGAAGCAAAATTATGAGAATTTCCATTTCCTTCCTAGTGCAAAATGAGCACATGAGGAGGCACTAGCCCTTGCTAGCCTGTTCTTATACTGTAATCCTGGAACAGAGAATTCCACCCCTGCCTAATCGCTGATCTTCACTTATGTATGTGCCATATGGCTCATCGCTGAGCGTCAGAGGATGAGGACTCTGTTTATTAGACTCTTCCTGATTACATTAATATGGGTGAAAAAAAAAAAGTGTGATTAATGCATTTTATGCCAAGATGAAAGCAGAGGCAGGGTATGCTGGCCTGGGAGAATTGACTGCGCTTCCTTTGTAAGGGCTGACTTCCAGCGACGTCTGAAGGGAGGTTCAGTTCCTCTTTCAAGTCATGGGCTGAAAACTGCTTGCCTGAGAGAGGTTTTAATTAACAACCAGGGGAAAAAAAAACAACTCGGTGGCACCATCAGTTTTAAAGGTATTAAAAAACGTCTACTAGATGTTGCCTTCATCAGCCCAATCTGGCTTTGTCAGTGTCCCCTGAGCCGCTCGCCCTGCTCCAGCACCGGGCTGCTCCGTGAGGATGGAGCTGTGCCGGTGAGGGCTGTGTGCCCCGGCGCCCCGCAGAACACCACTGAAGCGCCTGCTCCCCTGCCTGCCTCTGGGGAACCCAAGGTCATTACACCACCGTGGGCTCCAGCCTTCCCAAACCCTTTCCCTTCTTAGGAAATATTATTTCCTAAGAACCAATCTCCTCACTCTCTTGGCTTTAATTCCTGTTCTGCCCATCAAAGTCTCCCATGGGGGCTGGAGTTCTCAGGGGCTCGTTAAAGACAAACCAGATGGGGTGGTCCTCGCTAGGACATAGCGAGGGGTGCATCGTCAAACATCTGCCCAGCCTGCCGGGGAGTGTGGCGCCAGGTTCAAAGCGTTTTGGTTTGTTTTGTTAAAGCCGTGCTTAAAGATGTGTGTTTGCTAATCCAGAGCCCTACGCTGCTGCAAAGGACAGAAGTGAGATGCAGAAGTTGGAAGAAGACAAATTGATGCCTGAATGAAGCCAGGACAGGTTTTGCTTCTGATGGGTGCCGGGGCGCTCCAGCAGAAAGTGCCTGTGTGGCACAGGGCATTGTTCATGGCACCCGTGGCTTGTGTTAGGCGGTGCCAAAACAGCCCCTCCTGGCCAACAGGAAATTATGAAAGCGGGAATTCCAGTGCTGCTGGAGTCAACAGGGCTGCAGCACCCCGCGCCTTCGCGGGCAGCCCAGCCAGCCCGCTGAGAAAAGCCGCTTGTGGCTTTGGGAGGAGAGGTCTCCAGTTCTTGAAGCGGAGAAGGACGAGCTCTTTTCCTCCATCTGTAGGTGGGCAAGTACAGACAGACCCAAGCCGCCCTGCCCTGGCAGCCGTGAAAGCGCGTTTAGCCAGCGCTGCCCGCCCCAAAAAGGTGCTTCTTCAGGCAGGAGCTGCCCTGCATTCCCCAGTGCCGGGCTGAGCACGACGCTGGGCTGCCTCCAGATCGGAGTAGGCTCCTGCCGTGCCAGCCTGGAGCAAGGGCAGAAGACCTCTGCTGTCTGCATCCACCTGCCCAAACAGGTCTTAAACTGGCCATAATCTGCGTTTGTGCTCTAATCCCATCTGACTGTCGTGATCTTTTCAAGCTTTTTTTTTGGATTTCTTGTGGGTGGAGGCGGAAGAGGCACGGCCGCACGCTCTCCCAAATAATGAGGTGTGTGTGAGCAGAAACTGTTTGCTTTGTTGCGCTTGAAGCCGAGTCCTCATCCACAGCGGGCTCGGGTGGGGGCAAGGACACAGCTCTGCCACGTGCTGTGGAAACCTTACGCTCTTCGAGTTTCACTCCACATGCACTTCATCCATATGCAGGAATACTTAGGAGCTGGGAGAGCTCTTCATCACCTATGTCTTGCTTTATTTACCTCTTGCTTTACTTACCTCAATCAGTTTCACCTGCAGTTGGCTGAGCACCAGATTCAGGCACAAATCCACAAGCTTTTGTGCAGTCTTACAGGCTGAGATTTCCTGTTCCACGTGTCATGCTAAGCCTCAGCAATCCCGCTTGGAAAGTGCTGCTGACACTCCAGGCTGGTGGGCTTCTGGCAGGAAGGAAAGCTGATGCCGAGTTGAACACCACGTTGAGTAGCGGAGCCAACTTTATCGCTGTTGAAACGCAGGGCATGTCAGGGAAACGAAACAAAACAAGCGCTTAGGCCTTGCAGCTTAGCGTCACCAGGCACCTCTAGCTGTTCTTAAAAGGTTTCCTTAATGACGCTGATTAGATTATTAGAGAGGAACTTGCAAGAACCCACGTTACTGCTGAGTTTGCAGACTCATATCAGTGCAGCACTGCCAAGGTTTGCTCCCGAGCCAGCTTGCTCCCTTCCCTTCGCGGGATAACTAGGGTAATTTTATTGGCAAGCATCTCCTGTAAACATTATTGATAGTGAGTGCGTTCTGATGGTGACATATGCAACTCCTTTTGCTATCAGTGGGATAAGAAATTGCCATTACTTTCAGGCACAACACATAAAATAGTGACTGCATTCATCATCCCTAACGTTATGAAGGCACTCAAGGGTTTGTTTTGTACGAATACAAAGAGCTCAGCAGCTCTTGGGAATGACTGACTACGCAACACACCTTGAAATATGTAACTGGGGAGAGCTGAAGTCAAAGTTATTCACAGATCCTAAATTCCTTCCCAAATTCTTCTGCTCAGTTTTGGCATGCTGCATTACTTAATTGGAGGAGATCCGCATCCTGATCAGCACTGCTACGGGCAGGGCTCAGTAACCACGGCGCTTCCCAAGACTTTCATGACTTTATCTCTACGAGGCTGACGTTTTACTAGCCAAATACTTGTCTGCCACACTTAGGAAGCCTCCAGTGGAGATGATGTAAGCTTTGCAGGTGTAGATGAAAGCTGAATTGAGTTTGGCCTTTAGTTATGCCTTGTTGTGTAGGACTGACATGACTGATAAGCTGAGGGGGGAAAATATTGGGGAAAAAAATGAAACGTGTCTAAATTTCCTTCCAGTTAATTCCAGCACTCAAACGGGTGCTGTCTGCCTTTGCAGAAAGCAGCTGTAGTAGGCTGGGAAGCGCTCCCAGGTTGCCTAGGGCATTGCTTTGATCAGACAACCTCACCTTGCCTCGCACAAAGCTTTCTTCACGCACCTGATATGGGATCCTGCCTGAGATAATGAATCATGATGCATTTAAAAGAAATTACAGGATTCACGTCAAACTCTGCCTCTAATCCAAACCAGCACCTTGATCATTCCTGCTGTGTGCAGTGTGGCAGGGCAGCAACAATCCCAGGCATTCGCTCATGGGCTGAGCACCCGCAAATATAGGTCACTGCCATCTGGGAGGCACAATCAATATTTCAGGGTGCATTGCTCCCTCTAGCTTGTGAGTTTAATTGAAGGGGTAGGAGAGCTAAAAATCTGTTTTTAAACAACCTGACTGGAGGGCAAAAATCATCTTAATTAAATCTCATTCACTCTTCCTCTGATCCAGCAGGCAGATGGTGCTTCCCTCCTGCACTTTGAAGAGGTTTGTCCAGAGAGGCTTCCAGGGAAAGCAGATCTGAGACCGTCAGAGCTCACTTTCAGACAGGTTTCCACTGCAGGGATCACTGACACTGCCTGTCTGTCCAGGAGAATCTGAAGACAACAGGCAGATTAGAGAGACACGCTCCCAAACTTATCCTTCCATGGTGAAATAAGGGGGTTAGATCTTTTGGAAAATTTTAGGGTTTTTTCCTCTTGTGCTTCTATTTACTCACTGAGTTTTGAGCACAATTGCTTACATCCCGGGCTGGCTCTCTTGAGAGGAGGTGCTGGGGAAGGTCCCCAGGACAGGGGTCTGCCACACCACGCTGGCCGTACAACACACCCACGGCACCACTTTGCATTCGGCTTTGCCTGTGGTTCATATTTTCAGGCTTTACTCTCTGTCCGTGAAGTTAGAAACAGGTTGCTTTTACACATTCTATTTTTAAAAAATGCTGTGGCCGCCTTCTCTTTACACACCTCCCCAGAACTGGAATTCCAGGGGAAGGGGGGCAGTGGGGGTGGGGAATCTGTTAGGAGATTTCTAATAAGAAAGGGGAGAATTGTCTTTGCCGAGAAAACATCTTAATCCCTCTGTCCCCTTTCAGCTTAAATGTTTGTTCTGTATTGCAAACACAGCTGCCAGCCTGGCTTCCCAAAATGCCACGTCCCCCCGGTCCCGGGGAAGGAGCGGGGCAGAGGCCAGCAGCGATAGCGGGGTGTCCTTCTGCAGGGTGAGGAAACCTTCCCAACGCACCCTGCCCCTCTGCCAAAGCCCCCAGCCATGGCGGAAACGACTGGGAAAGGAGGAATACATTCCTCCCTACCTCACGCTGATGAGGTGAGGTTAAAGGCTCGGAGGCTGAAAAGGCAGAAGGGAGAAAAGCGAGCGGTGCGGCAGAGGAAAGGGAAAGCCGGGGCGGAGGGAAGCCAGGGAATGCTTCCCCTCTGGGAGCAGCAGCAACTTTCTTTTGAAGACCAGCAGCAGTGCACCTTTGAAGTTGGTTTCCAGCTGCGTGCACAAGAGCTCTGGGGATGTTCACATCACAGGGATGCCCAGTGGCAGTGCCAGGGGTTGTGCAAGGGCTGCCACAAAGTCAACCAAGGATGAGACGAAGGAGCCGCTCCCCAGCCGGAGCAGAGGGGTGGGACTGCCAGCCCAGGACCCACTCCCTAACCGACCGACCGCAAGGGTGAGGTGGAGCAGCTGGAAAACCACTCCTCCCGCTGCAGAGAGCGCTCCTTCCCACCCCGAGAGAGCCTGACCACAGCAGGGGAGTTGCTGCCCACCACTAGCAAATCGTTAGAGCCAGGCTGACTTCAAGCCCCTGGACCGCAGGATGTTAGCCAGCGTTGTACGGGCTGAAGATAGTTTAAATGCTGCTTTCTTAACCCATTTGTAGAATATTTTTAAAGCCCTGGTCCTTATGGGACACCAGATGCCTTCAGGAACCTCTGGCCATGTGCAACTGTGACCATGGGAATGCCTTTCTGGCATGTTATGGTTTCTCTGTCTGGACACCAGCACTTCCAGCATCCTCCTGTCACACTAGAAGACACTCATCCCAGGCCACCCACCTGGGTCCACTGTGACGAGCATGTGGGGCACAGGGACAGACTGCAAGGGCCACCTAATGCTTTGTGTGTGGCATATGCTGACACGAGTACCCACAGCAGCCAGCTCCGTGTCACCCTGAGGAGGGGACTGTCCCCAGAGTAGGAGAATAGCCAAACTGGGTGGCTGTTGTGTGGGCGAGACACAAAGCAGTGCGTGAAGGCCGTTGGTGGGTTGCCAACCAGCTCTCATGGATATGAAATTACTCTTTATTTCCACTGTAATCAAGATTTTTGAGACCTACTGTCAAGCCTCATGCAGATGCAGCACCACTCAACGGTGCCAGCGCTGAGTTACACCCACGTACATCTTTAGGTATGTATGTCCTCTGGTGATTATCAAACATGTGTCCTGAATGCGACGGCAAGATCAAAATGTTCCTAAATTGTGGGTTGCTGCAGCCTGGGAAATACGTGGGTAAAGTTTTATGCTGTTTGTGCCTTTTTGGCATAGTCTTCCCTCTGCATTTAGTAGACACTGCCTTGACATGGCTGTCAAGGCATGACACATACATTGCGTAAATAAGCGTGGAAAATGTGTTTTCTGAGGAGCACTGCTGCACGTGCCACAGCCAGCTGGACCTGCGAGTTATAGAACATGACAAAATGTTTTCCTGCCTGTTCTTACTCAAAGATATTTCAGTACCATTTCCCTGGTGATTCAAAACCTGTTACTTCATGCTTCAAAACGAGGTGCTACGTGCTGGGGGCGACTTGCACAATCTGTTTCCAATGACAGAGTTCAAACATTTCTGATACTGACATGAAGAAGAATGGAGCAAAGTTTCATGTTTGCTAGAGCCACACCTGAAGCAGCTTTGCTTAAAAATAGTGATATTTTTACAGAACAACAATTATTGGATTGTTATCTTTGTGCTTCTGGTTTCTGAGCCTTTAGGATGTGGCTAATCTAAATTTTTCTATTTTCCGTGTGAATACGAGTGCTGGATACTTTCTTGTTAATCCAGAAGGATTTTACTTGCATAATTATGGGTGTGCGGGAGGTTGGGCTTTATGGAAAATGTCAAACCTTTGACATCGTTGATAAAATTACAGGAACTGGCAAAATTGATGTAAATCAAAAAGACCCCATTTTTGTCTTCATCTATGTCATCTAACAAAACAAAACAAGAAGATTTTTTTTTCTTTTATGTGAACTGAGTCAAGCCTGCATAATTTCAGTCCTCCTGGAGAAGATTTCACAAGATTTTATTAGTAGCTAAAAAGGGGTTTGTATCACAGTCCATAAATCATAGTATAAATCGTAGTATTTGCCACCCAAAAATCAATTTATAAAACATGGTGGGTAACAGAAGGTAGCTCAGTGTGTGGCCGATGACAGTAACACAGGTTAAAGTTTTCAGATTCATTTGAAATAACATGATCCACGGGTTAAAAGAAATACTGTAAGCAACAGATCAATTAGAAAGTACACAGGAAGGCCTGTAAAATTAAGGATGATTAATTGAGCATTCTAGAGGAATATACGTAGCTATGCTGAAGACTGAAGAGTGAATTAGATAGTGGTGGATATTAACACGTATTAGTATGTAGCTGGATTCTGGGTCTACAGGCCTTAGGCACAATTCATTTATCATTCTTGCTGCCTCCCAACTTAGGGGTTAGACAGTGCAAAAGATTTCATGGCAAATCCTGGCCAAATGAAATGGCTGCCCACATAGGCTACCTGGCCAAGGAAAGGTAGGAATCACCTCCTAAGTTAAAAGCAGTATTATGCCAGTTCCTTTGGTTTCTACTCAACTTCAGACCAGACTTTCCACAGATCTCAAGAGGGTTTGCTGGATGACCAAGCTGCTGCACTGAATTTAGTCTCTGTCTGAGTGGTTCAGCTTGAATTTGAAAGACAGTTCAGAAGATGCATGGACAGGTACCTGTAGTGGACAATTATGCAAAAATTTGTCTGTAGGGGAAGTTTCCTATAATCCCAGTTCTTCACTACATGGCTTTGACTTTGTTTTGTGAAGGGCTTATTTATGATTGTTAATTATCTCTTTGCATTGCAAAGTACAGGCCACTAGCACCGTTTGGCTGCTTGTACAACCCAGGAGCACCTCGCACAAGGACACAGAAAGATCTTGGTCTCTTCTGAATATCACCGGGGGTTTTGGTCCGATGGTGTCTCGTGGCAGAGAGTTTCACAGTTCAGCTGGAATGGCATGTACATCACATGCTTCAGCTTGAACAAAAAGGGAAGTGAGGAAAGACTTTGTCCCGCAGTTCATCAAGCAGTAAAACACGGTCACTGTTTTACCAGCTAAAGAGGCTAATTCAGAATACAAAAACTGACTTAAGGTCTTCAATCTGAAAACCTTTACTCCAGCAGTGAAAGATAGTGGATTTGAAATCGGTCTGGAAATCCTCTGTATACAGCCCCTGGCCTCCGTCATGTCCTGCCCCCATCTTCCACCCAAGCTGACTACTGCAGGGGTAGCAGGTTGGATTCACTGCGTTTTGCTTTGTCAGCCAGGACCACAAATAGTAGCCGTAACAAGTTCTCAGACAAATTTCCAAATCACTCCTGTATCAGCCTAATTAGACTGAGCAGATCTATGCAGAAATAAGTAAATAGGAAGACTAAGTATCAACATACATTCACCGTATTTTAGTCCTGTGCCTATAATGATAATCAGTTACCTCTTATTTTGGCTTGAGCAACAGCACTGATTTCCATTCAGGTGAGCTCACTCTTCCAGCATGATTATCTCTTTGCTTTAGTTTTTGATAGCATCATCATTTTAAAATCACCTTGCATGTTGTGGCCTTCAGGATGCCTTCATGAAAGACCGCTGTAGCAGACTAATCTAAAGGCTAAGCTGAAATACGGTGATGCCTCAAAATCTGCAAGATGGGTACTTTTCCCTGCCCAAAAAAACAGGATTTATTAGATGTCTGCTAAAAATGATTGACAGTGAATGTCACTGTCTGCATTAACATAATTCTTACTTGTGAGCTTTAATGTTTCTGTGTTTGCTCTAAGGAGGGTGTCCTGGTTTGAGGCTATGGGCTATGGTCAGTTAATCCAAGAGCCGTGGAGCGCACTATCAGTGTTGCAGGAGGTATGATATGTCACTTTTTGAAGTTTTAAACTAAGACAGTTTTCCGCACAGGCCTCCCACACTGTGGGTTTGGAAGCCATGCTTGGGAAACAACACCTCTCAAGCCATTGCTCAAGCCAATGAGAACCAGCTTGTTCAAGGTGTGCCTTATACACACCCTGTTCTGCTATATAATTCATGGTAATTACTTTCTCACTGAAAACGCAGAATAAAACCATAACGAGGAACAAATAGACGGTGTGGGGAAAAAAAAAATCTTAGCTCTGTAAGAGTTTGTAAATAGATGTCATTTGTGTGCTCCTGCAAAAGCTATGGGTAAAGCACAGTTGGGCTCCTGTTTCTTGCCTGCAACTAGCCTCACCCTTGCTTAACTTTCCCGAGAGTCGGCACAGTGCCAAGGTGTGGAAAAAGAAAGAGGTCTCCCAGGGAAACCTAACCCTCCCAGCTGGCATTAACACAGCTGTATTTTTTAAGGGGGGAGGGTTGGGGGGGGTGCGTCCCTAGACCCTGGCAGCATCTCTGGTTGGACGTGTGGAGCAAGCAGGTGAAGGAAGCTTGAACAGCCGCCAGGCAGAGCTGAGCAGGGCTCACTCTCCCCTTGTGCTGGTGTGTGCAGAGGCAGCCCAGCAGCCTTCACTTTGGAGGGTAGGGTTGGTAACTCCTGCTCCCTTTCAAAACAAAAAGGTCCAAGGCGCCAGACTGGGGAGGGCGGACCCTCAGTGCCAGCTGGGCTCTTACCTGCTGCTGGGTGCTATGAACATATGGCTACACGCTCTCCTCCTTGCACGAGGCCGTAAACCTGACCTTTATGCAGTTGCCAGAGACTCTCATTGCTCCTGGTTTAGTCATAGCGAAGTATAAAGTTGCTTTGAATTGCTGCGTTTGGTTTTATTTCTCAGGAGTTTGTTTGTTTCCTAAGGAGAAAAAGCATGGACTCATAACTCTCCCAGTTAGAAATACACAGGCTGTTTAATTTCATGTGGTTGCAATACCGTATTTTTAACAATTAGTCCCTGCTAATTAGTTAATTATACTGTCACTAGCGTAGCTATGAATAGATGTTAAATTCTATTGCTCAGTGCGGTGACAGAATTAAACCCACGTGCAATGAGATAACACTCCCTACAGACTCTCCCACGCTCCCCACAGTTGTTACTGCAGAAAAGATGCAAAAACAAAGCCAGCCTTTTCCAAATTACTTCATATCATGGCATCATTTTGAAATTACACCCCTTAAAGAGCCCCGCTGGTGACCCACAGTAACCAGTGCAGCCTCAGCCACCGAGGTTGGTGTTTCTGGGACACTCGGGGGCCGGGTTGTGTCTTCAGCAATCCCCCAGCCCCACCGGGGGGGGTTCGGCCCCGCACAGCTCCTGGGTCGCTGCAGTATCTGGTCCTGGGATGTGCCTGTGGAGGGAGCGGTGCACGGTTGGGAATGCAGCGTACCAGGCGGGGGGCTCCCATGAAGCAGAAGCTGCTGCACACAGCTACATGCATCAAGCCTGTGTATGCATGATCAGGTGAACATGTATCCATGCGCCGTCATGTTTTTCTTCCAGAGCCGTGGGGTCTTAACATAACGAGGGTGCCCTTAATATGATAGTACACATATATTTTCAGAAGACTGGGGTGAGAAAGCCTTTTCACCTGCCGAGGTCCGTAGATGGTGTAGAGGAGACTTCAATCCCAAAATACAGAGAGCAGAAGCTGTACAGTAGTTTTACTTCTCCACCACCAAGCGGATGAGACCTGCCCGGTAGGAAGGGGAACCAGCATGATCGCAGGTGAATCAGGCTGTTTGGTCAACCTCCATGTTGGTGTCCCACAGGCATGGTCCTGCCACGCCGCTGGCAGAGGGGAGCACCAGCAGTCCCCAGACCGCAGCCGTCGCGGCTACGATGGAAACAGTCTGCACCCATGTAGCTTTCAGGGGGAATTAGAGCCCTGGAGCCAGGTGGCCTTCGAAACACTAATGCACAGCAACCACATATCACCCACAGGCACCGTGGTTATTTTGTAAGTAGCCAGACTTTGTACCACCCTTATTCAGTGCCCTGGGCATATATTCGCATATATGTACTCATAAACAAATTCTGTCTTTTCTTGGTAAAGGGCATAAACCTGTAAGAATAAATCAAGATCCCACTCACTAAAAAAAAAAAAAATACACAAAACCCAAACCCAAACCCCTAAACTTTCCTATAAAGAAAAACATCCAAAACAAGTCACCTGATGTTTTAGAAAGGAAAATAAAATTCCAAGTAATAAATGATCACAAGAAATGGTTCACTATTTACAACAGCGAAGCTGCAGATAACGATATTGCAGAAACAGCTGCAGGTAACGTAGAGCATTTCTTTTCAGTTGAAGAACACGCTTTGTGAAGGCTGCCTGATAGGGGAAAATTGTAGAAGGATCATAAAGGATAGAAGTAAAAAGCTCTATGGACTAAACTATGTTTTGCAAATCAAAGGATGTGGAAGGAATTTGAATAGCTGAGTTTCATCATCTTCCAGTTCCAATGAGTGGTGCAATGCTGAATAATTTCAAGGGAGGAAGAAATAATTCTATTATAAGAGAAATTTAATCGAGCCAGGGTAGCACGGTGTCACTGAAGATCACTCAGGAAAGTCACAAATCTAAATGAGTAAGATATTTAAATGACATTTCACTCTAGACATTTTTATGTAAATTAACCCACATAACCAATGCTACATGTATCTTCAAGTCTGGAGCTATTTAAATAATACATGCCTATAGCTGATTCAGAATCATTCTAAGTTGATTTACCTGTTTCTTCCCTTCTTTTGAAATGTTAATTACATTGTGACAGAAAACTCAATGCTGTGAGACAAAGTGGAAGGGTTTCAAGACCAAAAATATAAACAGTAACATTATGTCGATTGATAATCAGAAGGAAAAAAAGCCATCAGTAGTGGATTTTAACAGTAAATGCTGAAAAAATAATTAAGGTTACACATGATCTATCTTCATGATAAGGAGGGCAACTTTCATGGAAAGCAACGTTTTCTTTGAAGACGTCCCTCCTTAAAACAAACAAACAAACAAAAAAACCCAACGCCAAAACAGCAGGCAAACAAACAAAATAGTGTACAGATTTCACATTTGCAAGCAAAGCTTGGAAATTTGATGGGAATGTAGAATCAAAAGGTAAAAACAGTGAATCCCCCTGTTTTTAAAAGTGCAAGTATTTGGAATTTGGTCTTCTGCTTTCTTAAGCCTGTCCTGTAAGTGTTGATTAATTTTCACTCGGGTGAAAGCAGTGAGGCTTATCTGTGAAGCGCATAACTCCACTGGGTGAGTAAGGGTAGTAGAATCTGGCCCGAATGAATCAGACAAATAACCATAATTATGTTAACTAGCTGCCTAAGGCATTACCTTAGTGTGCACAAAACTCTGAGAGATGTTGAGCTCTTGATAAACCAGCTACTCTTATTGGGAGCTGGGATGCTTTTTCCTGCTACGGATGAATTCCTCTGTGGCTGGGTAAACTGTGGGAAAACACTAAAATCAAGACATGCAGAAGATAGAGCATGCAGAGACACCGCAGCATCAACAAATAGCATTTAGCACTAGGTGGTGCTCTTCTCTCTACTAAATGACTATTCAATGGTTGTGAGAGGAATGGGCTTTTTTTTTTTTTTTTTTTNCCCCGACGCTGTGCCCCATTTGTTACAGGAGGACTTCACTCAAAGAACACAAACGAACAGAAAACTTACAAGCAAAAGTGTAAAGCAAACCAGAATTCTTTCCTGTGTTGATTAATCATTACCCGGAAGCCCAGAGATACGTATCAGGTCATGCAGCCCATTTCTGTGAGTGCTTACTGCTGTTGCTCCTGGTCCTTTTTCCCCAGTGCTATTTGCAGGATCCCACTGATGAGGGATTTCTTACTTCCCTAAAGAGATTCTCTTAGATCCGTACATAGGTCACGGTAATGAAATTCATTCCTGAGATCCTCTGTGTTCCCTTTACTTTTGTATTCTTCTTCTCAATCACAGTATGTGTTCCACCCTAAGTCATTCTTCATTCATTCCCTCCGCATGTTGCTGTCCTTTAATTATGTGCTCTGTGGCTGTTATTTAGTCAGGGATACATATATAATAAGCTATTTTAAGTCTTCTCCCTTGTGTATCAGTCTATCAGACATTAAAGGTCTTCCTCATTCCTGTTATTTTTCTATAAACAGCCTCAAATTCGTCAATTCTTTTATTAACAGAGCCTCACGAGAATCTTTGCTAAGATCTACATTTTCCATGAAAAGCCAGACAATGAGATAATAACTTGATAGTTATGAAAAGATCTAGAATAATCCCCTAATAAAGAATGACTCAGTGATAGCAAGTGGTAAATAAATTCAGAGCACAGAGACAGAGGAGAAAACAGTCTTTCATTTTGCAGGGAAAAAAACTATTTCATTATTACTATACAGAAAGAAGATGTTAGATGGTGGATAACAAATATCAGCTCAGTGCCTGTCAAGCAGACAAACGCAGTCTCAGGATTTACTTGCAAAAAGGACTGGGAAAAACAGAACATGCTTGTGCTGGGTTAAGAATCCATGGTGCAGTCTGATCTTGAGTGCAGCTTCCAGTCCAGCTGCCTGACCTCAGGCAAGATGTAAAGAGCTGGAAGATGTCCGGAGAAGGAGAGTAGAAGTGCTCAGAAATGGTTTAAGGAGAAACCAAATGGAGTTAGAGCCTTCAGCCGGAAAAAGAGACGGGTGCAAAGTCATGGCTGGTTTGCTGTCCACTCTTCCTCTCAGAAATTAAGGAGTATCTGTTCCTTAAAGTGCATGAAGCACTTTTTGGAGAGTGAGGCCTTATGGTGCTATCCCAAACAATTATCAAACTCGTACTGTATTAACAGAATCTTCTGTCTACCTCCATCTGTATTTTTCCGAGCCTTAGTGAATGGTTTGTTAAAGCCACTTTCTTTTTGTTCTTCGTAACTCCCTTCCAAGCCCACCATGCTGATTGCCCGCTCCTTTGGTGAGAGCAGCACCACTTGGGACTTAACCCGTCAGGACAGAAGAAACTCCCTGCTGGGCCAGACCAACAGCCAGAGATGCCGTGTCTGCTCAGTGCTGGTGCTGGCACCAGGGCAGCTGCATGGCTGCTGGCAATCTGCCCTCATCAAGCTACAAGTTCTGAAGGCCCTAGCAGAGCTTGCAAGGTCCCCCAGGCTGCCAGCACAGCGTTACCGGAGACAGGGCAGGCACATCCACATGGCGAAGCCTGAAGAGAGACAATTGGAAGTGCTGTTCGCGGATAGCACATGTACCTCTTCCTCTGGTCCAGTCTCCTAAGATCACAGCCATTGGAACTGCCTGTTCCTTTTATTATCTGTTAATAGAGGCATTGTTCACAAATCTTGTCTAATCCTTTTTTATGCCTGCTAATAGCCTGCTTCCCCAACCTCCTGTGGCAATGAATTCTGGAAGTTCATTACCCGCTGTGCAAAGAAGTGCTCTTTCATTTCAGGAGCAAACTGTATCTACACTCCCCATCCATAAATGCAAATTTACCTAAGATTCAGCTTATTGCTGTTCTGAGTATTATCCTTTGGCTTAAGTGTTCCCAAGCAATACATACATAGTAAGCGGTATGAAAACAGCTTTGAATAAATACTAAGGAAAACAAGGCTCATTTTGTTGCATTTTTCTGGGAGAAGGTGAGGAATGCTTGTTTTGCCATGGCTGCTACCCAGACAAGTGAATGCCTCTTCTCCACCTACGTGTAACCTGGCACAGACCTGGAAACACGTGTTTTCTCGTGGGAAGGGGAGGCGAGGCTTGCAGCCTGCCACAGAGCTCGGCACAGTGGCCCTGGCTGCTGCTGCAACAGCACAACGCATGGTACGGCAGTGGTCTTTCCCCAAACCCTGTTTGGGAACTCCTGCTTCTCACATCTCCTGCCTTGTTACATCACTGTTTTGATTACACTATTTATTTCATGAGTCTGTGTGACGGTGCCAAGCCAGGCTGCGCACACACATAGAGAGTAAAGCAACTCGTGCCATGCTTAATCTACAGCTGTCATCCCTTAATTTGTAAATTCCATGATGCTATCAAAATAAAGACTCTCAGTTTTGTCTTGCAAGACCTATTCTTTACCCGCCCAACGCTCTGTTATGCAGGCGACTCTCCACCCACTTGCTCTTCCCCAAGCTCCCGTGCTGCCTGTGGCTTGTGGTCCCAGTATTGTTTAGGTAATTAGTCATGTCTTCACCCACCTTCCATCCTTATTTTTTTGTTATTACTATTTATTGTTTTTATTGCGGTAATGCCTAAGGACGCCAATTAGGAAATAGGACTTCATTGTAAAAAACTGTACAACAAGCTCTAGCCCAAAGAACTCAGCATCTGGGGCTTAGGTACACCCTGGCTAGTGAGTACGTCGTACGCAGGCGTGAGGAAGCCTGGGAGAACAACACAGGAGGAAGAGGTCTTCACACTAACATAAAACTACTGACTAACCTCTACTAATAGTCATTAGCAGGCTTTGCAGGGAAACGGAAAATTTCCTGGCCTTGTTGGAACTAATTTCATCTCTGTATTTTACTAGAGATGGAGAACTTAAATTTATTTCACCTGGAATGTGCTTGGGTTTTGATGCTTGTTGTTTAAATATGTAAACTCGTTTGTTCCTGTCTTACCTAGGGCAGATCGACAAGGCTGCCCAGAGGAGGCTGCCCTGCGACTGTTGATGCTCCGCTCACCATGCGCATACGGGACTCGCATCGTTCAGTACCTTCCACAAGGCTGAACCGAAAATTGAAAGCGTGATGGTGATGGGGGAAGGGGGAAGGACAGAGGAAGGATGGGGATACTATTGGGAGGGACATTATGAAAAATCCATCATGTTGGGTAACTGTATCCTTAAGGCAAAATGTGTGTTGTGCAACTGTGACACATTCAAGTCTGAACAGCTGGTTCTGGTGAGAGGCAGCAGAAATTAATTTCCCGTGCAGCTTTTGTATTAATAATTCATCTCGTTAAGGTGTGGTCTAATAGAGGTTGCACAGGCACAGGAGTCAGCTCTAATACTGGTTCTGAAAACCATTTCTTCTATGGACATCTGTGATTCTCATCCTTCTTGCCTCAGTTTCCCCATATGAGAAAGGGGGAGAGCAGTACTTGTTTTGGTTCAGATCTGTAAAACAGTTGGGCTACTAGTCTGTTCCTGTGGAGATATTTTGTAGTCTTCCAATAGCATGAAGAAAGCGTAAAATTCAGCCATCCTGATCGAGCAGCATTTTGGGTTTATTTCAAGGCCCTAGTGAATCAGGCCCAAGGATCAAGTTTAGAAGTGCAAGATTCTGGCCCACGGGATGGAGTCCCTTGCAAAAAACTGAAGGAGCTGGCTATATCTCAGAAGATATCTGATAACGCAAAACCACTATAAGGTCTCTATAAATCCTGCTAAGACTTGTGTTATTTTCTTCTTCGTACTGTGCTAGACTTGAATAGTGTTATCATAAATGATTAAACTAAATTACGTTATTGTAAAGGCTACTTTCTGATCTTGTTTTTCTCCCTTACCTCCATTATTTATATTCTTCCAGCAATACCTGAAGGGACTTCCAGTTGCCAGGGTGAATTCACAAGATTTTACTGCAAAACAGCTGATCGCAACTTTCAGTTAACCAACAAACTCTTAAAACACGGTAACGTAAAAGGCTTGTTCATCCCCAGTGTGTATCCACTGATTTGAGTCACGAGTGTGTTAAGATCATGCAGGGGAGGTTTTCCACAGAGATGTGCTTTAGCCATGTTGTCTTTCTTGTGTTTTCTTTAGCCTGACAGCACTGGTTTAGTGGGGGTCTAATGTATATGTGTACTACCTGGGATATAATGCAACTTATATAGTGCATACTTATATAAAAATATTTATCTTGATACAATTATTTTACTGTATACAGCAGCTATAGTAGTACAAAGTGCAGCAGTCCTTAGGCCCAGAAAAAAGATAAATAAGTATATGGGTATAAGCACATTTTTGTCATATAACACAAACACTCTGAGCTGCCAAAGCAGAGGAAAACTGTACTGCTTTGTTAACAGTGATATAGTTCACACAGTACAATTTTTGTGCATAAAAAACATCAGTACATAAAGAAATTCTTTCTTACTTCATCAATAGTGGTGGAGCTAGCAGCTCTATTCCCATTGAATCCTCTGCTTAGCTCCAGATATGATCCCTTAATCATGTATTTTGTTCCATTGTATTTTCTCCTTTCATTCATTTTCTGGAAGGTGGGTGGGAAAAACGCGTCTCCTTTCTTTTTGCTTTGGAGGTGCCTGATGCTGCTTTTCCCTTTGTGCTGACCAGCTCCAGAAACAACCCTGCAGAGCCGTTGCTTGGCTTTGACTCCAGAGATCTGTCTTCCTTCTCCACCCTGTCCTTTCTGATTTCTCTACCATCTTCTCTCCGCAGTCATCTGTACTAAACCAGCCTGTTTCCTTTCCTTATCTGGTGTTATTCTGATTATGTAAACCTCTACTTACACTCCTTTCTTCCTTCTTAACTTTGAAATTACCTTCCCTCATCCTGTCATGAGCCAAGTGATAATTTCCTTCAGCAGCCTGTTTTCTTTTCCACAGTTATTGGAAGCAAAGGCTCTCCTGTTGTACTTTATAGCTTGCCAGTTTAGAGTGGCTTAACACTTTTCTTTCCTCATTGTTATTTAATCAAAAGTCTCAGTGAGCAACGGGAAGAAAATGGCAAGGTTCGAAATGTCCTTTGTAAGCTTGACTGCCTTCCAAGACCCTGCAGTTTGAAATGAGAAGCCGGTCAGAGAAGACAAAACTACTTCTAGAAAGTCATTGAAAATCAAGATGTAACAGTTTTAGAAGTTTCGTTTAGTTTGTAGCAAAGGTCTTTCAAAACATGACCATGGAAAAACCGAAGGTTTGTGTAAGCCCAAGATGTCATGTAGAAAATGCAAACAGAAGTTCCACTTTGCCAAGTAGAAACCTGGAAGTACTGTATATGTTAAGGTTGAAGAGCTTAGTGTTTATTAGATAAAATAGAGTGATTATTGCTGATGAGTGAATGGTGCTGACTTAATTTCCATCAGCAACAGCTCATGAAACCCAGGTCAGAAGGATTACTCTTCCTGTGTTAGAAGGTACTGGAATACAAGCAGTTACTGGGTCATAGAGTTCATAGAAGTATGACGGACCTGGACAAGGAGAAAACTATAGAGAAAATCATGATCACTTACATGAGCCAAAGTCTCTATGCTTTTTAAACTGTCATATGAATGGCTATGATAAAAATTTTGCTCATTAGAATGTATGTATTATATCATATTTACATATACATTTTGGCTTCATGGTTTATCATTCCAAAATCACTGAATAAATTGTGGCTTCTATGTGGCTAAAAAGAGTTTATTTAATATATACATTCAAGGAAACAATAGTCATTAATGAGATTATATACCAGCTGTTTATTTGGTGTGCGTGAATGCGATAGAACAGCATGAACTATGCAGATGATGAGATTTAATGACCTTCAGAACAAGGCATCAGTACTGTTCTTCCATAGCACTTGAACATTTCATGTTCCACTGTCTGTATCTGAAAGAATATCTGACTTCCGTAATGGTGGGACAGTCCTTAAGGTGAAAAAACCTACTAATTTTTCCTTGAAGCCTTCTGCCAGTCATGGTGCAATTGGTCTAGTTGATACAGATTAACAGGAAATCAGTGATTTCATATATTATTCCCTGTCTCAATGAAGCAGTGTCACCTTGACTACTCAGCAGAGCAAGCACTAGAGAACATCACAACTATATAACAAATGTCAAGCTGTTACCTGATAAGGTTTTGTACAGTGAAATCTTACATAAAAGATTGTTATCAAACCATTATGTGAGAGACCCTCATGGTTACAAATTGCCTCGATGTCAATATCCTCTAACACTGTTGTGCTATTTCCATCAACAGAATCTCTTCTCCGAACTAAATGGTATTTTCAGCAGGTCAAAGAAATTGGCAGCCTTATCATGGCCCTAACTAACAAGTTGAAGCTTTGATTAAATTGTTTCATTTAGCACTGGTAAATCATCACAGTTAAAAAATGTGAAGTAAGGACTTCACTCTGCTGTTTTAAGTGGTCTTTTTAATTAGATCATTCCAAAATCCACTGGTACAGCATCAGCACAGCCTAAGCAGCTTGTCTGCAAACATACGTAGGTCAAAATGCAGAGCTCCCACTCCAAAGTAGAGTCAGCTTGGCTCATTCAGGTCGTGCACAGCTCAGTGGGTTTAAGCAGCTTCTGATGCTTGAAGAAACTCTATGGGCAGCTTTGTCACCTGTGCAGGGTGTGTGTGTGTGTGTCGGTCACCCTTCTTTGTTTGGTTGCCCCGATGGATGAAGCTTATGGTGCTGAGTCATACAGCGGGAGAATGGAGGAGGTGAAAGTGTAGCAGCCGTCAGCCGGGATGGCTGCCAGGGAGGGAAGTTCCTAGCAGTCCTCAAGCACCGAGAAGGGACCAGCTCCCTTCCTGCTCCCCAGCCTGGCAGTTTGTCCCCTCTCTGGGAAACTGCAGTTGACCAGAGGGGACCAGAGGTGGTTGGTACCTGTGGGGCTGGAGCCACCGGGAAGACGGGGTGCTCTGCTGCAGGTCCTACCTCTAAGCAGGCTTACTGAGGAGCATGAGGAGAGGGGACCTTCCGGGAAACCTCATTCATTAGCTGTGAGATCTGACAAATCTGCAAATGTTAAAATATAGTTTATTAAAGATAAACAAGACATTGGCATTATGGTTACGTACTTAGACAACAGAAGAAAGGGAGTGATTGTGCCCTTATTTATTCAAGTGAATCCTTCAACGAGATGAGTAGGATGCTGGAGAGCAGAGGTCAAACGCATTATAAGAAATAAAAAGCGGAAGAATTGATCAAAGTTTCCTGGGGCAGCCAAGTTAACAGTATAGCAGACTGTTTGTTTACATTGGACATGTTAGGAAAAACCAAAATAACACAGTGAATTTCAACAAAAGGATTGTATGCTTTCTGGAAATGGGGAACACAGAGAAAAATCTGCCACTAAAGAAATAGGACCTATGTCTTTTTCCTGTTTTACATCTGAATGGTCACAAATCAGCCAATTTGCATGAAACATGGCAAGAAGCTAAATGTAACTTGCTATATCAGTTTCAGAGGAGTTTGGCACCGGAGTGAAATATTTAAGATAGAAAATATGTGTGTGATACTGTAGGACAGAAATAACCATAAATTAGAAGAAAATAGTTTTACTATACACCAAAATTTATGTCTTCCTGTTTAATCCCAATGCGGATAACAAATCTTCAGCATTAAGGTCCCAAAGCTGTAAATACCAACCTGTACACACAGTATTAAGCTCAGGGCGATTTCTACCAGACTTTTTAGTCTGTTACCTTCATTTTCAATGCGGATGAGAGGGGGCTGGATGTGGTCAGGCAGACGCAAATGTCTAGGGGCACACGAGGGCTAGAAAAGAAATGTCCCTGGCAAAATCTAGAGTATGATCCTGGGTCCGAGCAGCCGGGACTGAGAAAGTGGCAGGCAGCCCCTGCAGCTGCCACTGCCCGCCGGGTTTCCAGCACAGCTCACACGGTGGGGACCTGGAGGCACTGACTTAGCAGGATTTTATATGCATGCTCGGGGGTGATGTGCGTGAGCTTTGCTGCACTGGGGCCTGCCCAGCAAAAGATGCTGCGTGAAACAAATGCAGGCGGATAATGCCCAGGTACAAATTTGGCTTGAGTGCATTTGTTACATTAGCCTTGTGGCTGTGCCAGCTGGAGAAATGCATTGGGATAAGAAAGTATCCAAGTTGCTAACGCTATTACAGCGAAAACATAGTGACCTTGCCTTTTCCCTATTTGCTTAAGCTTTACTGTTAACTTGATTTCTAAATCTGGTGTAAATGAATTATGATAACCTAATTACACTATAGGATTCCACTCACTGTGGATGGGCTGCAGGTATTTTTAAAGAGCTAGCACGATACAGGCAGATGTACAACACAGTCATGAGTCTTTAGTCTCCACTAGCTGGAAACACCCTGAACTATGAACCTTCTATCACTTTGATTTTGAGGCTACTTCGTATGAATGCGAACACAATTCACCTACAGGAGTTGTTTTTTTTATTATTATTATTTTTTTTAAATCTGCTATCTCGCCCATTCTATAATATATTGTGAAAAAAAAAGAAGTAAGGCATCTGGCCTATGGCATTAAATAGAGAATTATGAGCCCGGAAGCCCAGGGAAACGTAGGCTTTGTTCTGACTGTATCATATTCCCTCGGTGCCTTCGGACTGAACTATCCAAGTCTGATTTTTCTGCTGTTCACGTAAATATTATCTCAGAATACCTCAGTGATATGCAATAGCTTGTGCCCCATACTTTCATAGAATCATAGAATCACTTGGGTTGGAAGAGATCTTCAAGATCATCGAGTCCAACCATAAACCTACACTGCCAAAACCACCCCTAAACCATGTCCCTCAGCACCACGTCTACCCGTCTTTTAAATACCTCCAGGGATGGTGATTCCACCACCTCCCTGGGCAGCCTGTTCCAATGCCTGATAACCCTTTTGGTAAAGAAGTTTTTCCTAATATCCAACCTAAACCTCCCCTGGCACAACTTGAGGCCATTTCCTCTTGTCCTGTCGCTTGTTCCTTGGGAGAAGAGTTTGACCCCCACCTCGCTATAACCTCCTTTCAGGGAGTTGTAGAGAGTGATAAGGTCTCCCCTCAACCTTCTCTTCTCCAGGCTAAACAATCCCAACTCTCTCAGCCGCTCCTCATACGAGTTGTTCTCCAGACCCCTCACCAGCTTCGTTGCCCTTCTCTGGACACGCTCCAGCACCTCAATGTCCCTCCTGTACTGTGGTGCCCAAAATTGAACACAGTACTCAATGCTCTTGGAGCTTCATGTGGTGGTGCTGTGCAATCCAGAAGAAAGCAGAAGACCACCATTTTGTTTTGCAACTTTTGTGTGGGCCATTTTCCAGAAACAGTCCAGTTTCTAAATGAATAGAGAGAAAAAAGGAAAAGGTGGAGAAAATAACTATGAGAACCAGGCAGAGTAACAACAATTCAGCTTCTCAGATTTCTTCTGAGAAGGAGGGACTTGCCTTTTGAGAGAGCTGGGATGCGGCGAGAGGTGCCATCCTGCCGGCAGACCTCACCTGCCCGTCTCCGACGGAGGTTGGAGCCTGGGCAGGAACAGCCTTCACTATCAGAAGCGAAACAACTTGAACTGCAAGGTTTTTAGCATATCATTACAAATTCAAACCCGGGCCTATTCCGATGGAAAATTTTCCTTAGGAATGTGAATTGTTTTGGGCAAAATAACCGGGCTTGTTTCCTGGCAGGGATACTATTTGCATCAAAAATTAATGTCATCCGCCCACTCAGTTTCCAACTGAAAACCAGGCGTTTCATTAGCAAAGTGAGAACAGCGATGCCTGGCTGGAGCAGCTTGGGCAAACAAACCTGCCAGCGTACGGCCAGAAGAATGGGAGAGCGGCGTGCTCCCGCAGGCACGAGGGTCCTGAGGACCGCGCGAGGCCCGGCGAGGAGTGAGGAGGAACGAGGACATCTTCCCTCAGGAGAGGGAAGCAGGTGGAAGAGCAAAAAACAAAAAAACCCCCAGCCCTGAGAGGGAGTTAAGCGCCTCTTTCCCAGCAGGGAGGCCCGGACAGCTGTGTGCAGAGCCCTTGTGTGAGGGTGTGCACACGCGTGTGCAAGAGCCACCGCGCGTGTTGGCAGCCGGAGGGGAGAGCTGCGTGTGGAGCGCCTGTACCTCACGTGGGCGCATGGCTGCCCCTGTGCCCGCAGCTGCCCGCGCCTGGGTGCGTGTGCGAGAGGCGGGTGCGGGGCTGTGCGTGGAGGGTGAGCGCCACGCGCCTGTGCCGAAAGGAGGAGAGTGTGCAAGGGGAGTGCGTGGGAAGGGCTGTGCGGGAGCAGCGTGTGCCCAAACAACAGGTGTGTGTGCAAGGGGTGTGTGTGCGTGTGTGTGTGGAGCAGGGTGGGTGTGTGTGGAGAGGGGTGTGCGCAAGGGGGATGTGTGTATGGAGAGGAGGGTGTGGGCGTGGAGAAAGGGGTGTGTGGAGAAGGGCGTGTGTGGAAGGGACGGGTGTGTGTGTGGAGAGGGGTGTGTGGGAGGGGGGCGCGTATGTGTAGAGAGGGGTGTGCGTGCAAAGGATGGTGTGTGTGTGGAGGGGGGTGTGTGAGGGGGATATGTGTGTGTGGAGAGGGGTGTGTGTGGAGAGAGGTGTGTGTGGAAGGTGCGTGTGTGTGGAGATGGGGTGAAGTGTGAGGGGCACGTGTGTGTGCAGAGGGGTGTATTGGAAAGAAGGGGGTGTGTGTGGAGAGGGGATGCATGTGTGAGGGGGACATGTATGTCTAGAGAGGGCTGTGTGTGCAAAGGAGGGTGTGTGTGAAGAGGGGCGTGTGTGAGGTGGATACGTGTGTGTGGAGAAGGGTGTGTGTGCAAAGGAGGGGGTGTGTGTGAGGTGGATACGTGTGTGTGGAGAAGGGTGTGTGTGCAAAGGAGGGGGTGTGTGTGAGGTGGATACGTGTGTGTGGAGAAGGGTGTGTGTGCAAAGGAGGGGGTGTGTGTGAGGTGGATACGTGTGTGTGTGGAGAGGGGTGTGTGTGAGGTGGATACATGTGTGTGGAGAGGGGTGTGCGTGAGGGGATACGTGTGTGCGTGGAGGGGTCTGTGTGTGTGTGGAGGGGAGAGTGCGTGCGCGCGTGTGTGCGCGGAGCCGCGCGCAGGGCCGTACCGGGGCCGTGCCGGCGCGTGAGGAGGACGGTCCCGCCGCGGAGCGCCCCGCCGTGCCCGCGCGGCCCGGGGCGGTGCCTG